>APFE030549598.1:6909-123204 GCA_000404065.3 Pinus taeda | reverse complement strand
CTCCAAGAGAATAAGACAAAGTTTATATTCCAAATATTATTGTGAGATAATAATATTTGACTTTTCTATTTTTGACAGCCAGTCTAAAAATAGACTTGATCACTCACACTGTGATCACTCACACTTTCATCAAAAATAGAGTCCATCTATTTTCTCAACTTGATCAATCATCCATAAACAGCAACCTGCAATCCATAGACATGATCCATATGTCTAAAAATAGACATAGTCTAAAAATAGACTTGCACCAAAAATAGCCTGCGGCCCCACTTAGTGAAGGCGACTCCTTTCCACTAAGCTCCATCATCTTGTTGCATTCTCAACAAGCATTTCTTGTTGCACACTTTTCAACAAATCGAGCAAAAGTTCAAACAGAAGAAGCAAGACTTTGGATCTACAAATCCGAAGCCCAAAGGTCAAAGCCAAGGCGGGGTGACCCAAGACAACCCGCTGAAGCTGCAAGAAAAGAACAACACCATGAAACTGAAGAAGGACACAGGAAAGTGGTGTGAATTCCACAAGAGTCCCACTCATAACACAAGTGAGTGTGGACCAAGCAGTCATTGGTGGCCGAGTTGAAGGCTTCCGAATCAGATACATGTTCCGACCCTGAGCCAGAACCCGATAAGGGGAATGGCAAAGGGAAGCAGATCCTAGTGCCACAGTTTCCACTGCCAAGATCCAGAAGAATGAGCCCGAAGAGCCAGAGGAGGGGGAACGTCTTTTCCACTCACAGATGTGGGTGAAGGGTTCTACGCTACAATTCATTGTCGATAGTGGTAGCCAAAAGAACCTTATTTCAGCAGAGGTCGTGAAGCGGTTGGGCTTACCGACTACACCACACCCACAGCCGTACAGTATCGGGTGGCTTCATGAAGGACGAGATATCAAAGTTCGCCAGTAGTGCCGCCTTCCCTACAGCATCAAACCATTCACAGACGAGGTATTGTGTGATGTTACACCTCTGGATGTTTGTGATGTATTATTAGGCCAGCCATACTTGTGGAGGCGACATGCTGTGTATGAGTCAAGGCCTCTTGCTGTCATTATTTCTTTGAGTAATTCATTATACAGGATACCAGAGATAGCCCCACCTACTGCCACCTCTTTGATCACTGCTAAGAAAGGCAGCAAGCTCATATCACAGACCAGGAAATTCATATGTATGGTTCACTCCCAAAGTAAGGGGAAGATCGTTGCTACATCCATGACCACCGCAAAGGGTTCCTCCACACAGCAGCAGCAGCAAAGGGATACGGTCATGACAGAACACAGGAACAGCTTCTCCTCACCCATAGGGTACCACACAAGCTTCAGTGGGCAACAAAGTCTGGTTGCATCGACAGAAAGAACGCCCTACCAGAACCCATCAGAAGCTCAGACCACTCCAACATGGTCCTTACAGCAGTACCAAGCTTGTGGGGAACAATGCTTTGGAGCACAGCATTCCTCCATTCCTTCACCTGCACCAAGTGTTCAGTGTGGACCGTCATCGACCATGCTTCCCACCATCATTGGACACATCAGACAGTGCAGAACAAGTTCAGCAGATGGAGGAACTCAATGCAATGGGGACCATTGCTTCCTAAGGGGGGAGGAATAATCCAGGTGGATATTGGTGGCCACCTGCCAAGTCCATCTGGACCCCATCATTGCTTTCTCAGCATTTTCAGTTTCCTTAATTGTAGCACAACTTACTATTTTTAGCAGTTTTTCGGGTCCTGAACTTCCGGAGCTGTTTTGAGGCCCTAAACGACGTTTTTTGGGGAATCCGGGGGCAACATGGGTCCATGCATTGGACCATTGTTGCCCGTTCCAACAATGATAGTGCTCGAATAGATCTTTCTAATGAGCTATTGTACGCGTCAAACGGAGATCATATGCTAAAGTTACGACCCCGGGAAGTTGATGTACCAACTTACCCCCAAACGGGGCCCACAGTTTGGCGTTTCATCTCCTAGGGTTAGGTTTTGGAATGTTAAGGGTTTTTCATTGTTTCTCAACAATAAATAGGCCTTCGAGCCTCATTGTAACACAGTTCAGAGGCATGTAGCCATCACATCTCTTCTCAGAGATAAGCTACCATCGCCCTAGCTAGTTTATTTCCATTTCTGATTGTAAGCATGATTCGGTATTTTCCATTAATGAAATGAAGTATTATTTCCACTGCATCTTTGTGTTTATGGTTATCTCTGTAATTTTTTGCGTTCCTGTTTAAATCTGGATCAGAGGATGGATTCGAGTGCATCGATGAAGGGTTGTAGGAGGTCAAAGCAACAATCTCCAGAATCTCGCAGGATCCCTTGGATTTGATTGAACCAGATTGGACCACCTAGCTATGTCATGTGCTGTAGTGGTACAATGTGACTACTGAATAAGAAGAGGATGATCCAAGGAACATTAATATCCCAGAGGCAGAAGGTCACCGCGAAGTTGAGGGGCCATAGATAGAGAATCTAGATATCACCACACCATTGAAAACTAGACAAATGAACATTGGAACTGAGGCGGAGCTAAAGTTTGTGAATATATGGGCCTATTGGGATGATTCTACAGTGGAGAAGGTCACTGAGTTTCTCTTTGAGTATCAGGATTTGTTCTCTACAAAGTTTTCGGACTTGAAGGGGATAATAAGCAATTTAGGAGTGATGAAAATAAAATTGAAACTAAACGCGAAGCCTGTTAAGCAGAGGCCATATCGCCTTAATCCTAAGTACAAGGAAAATTTCTTCTTGGAGTTGGAAAAGAATTTGGCAAGCCTGAAGAGGACACAACAGAAGATTCAGGAAGACAGTGCAGGAAAAACAACATAGCAGCTAGTGGAGCAGATCAAGCAGGCAACCACGTAGAGCGCAGCTAAGGTAGTAGTGACACAAGTCGAGCTGGGAGGTCTCCGTAGTAAGATCTCCATGCCAGCAGAGTGACTCGAGGGCGAGTCACGATATTTGTGTTGGGGGACTATTGGGACAAGGTCCCCTACAATGAATTTTAGCGCAAAAGCCCAAGTTTTGGGGCAGAAAGCCCAAGTTTTTGTTATGTAAAGTGTAAAGTCTTTGCATGTTGTGGTGGAGGAGCACATAGATAGTAAAGTGTCATAAAGGGTTTTTCCCTTCATTTATGTAAGTTGTGTCAACTTTAGTATATTTGCCCATGGTCTCCGGACCATGGGATTGTATAAAAAGGAGAGTCTTAGAAAGTCTAAGGCAGTAGATTTCAGTTCATGATAATGATGAAGATGAAGGTAACGGATCAATAGAAGTGAAAGCGAAGATTCTTGGAGTAGAAGAGAGGTTCTTCATTTGAGTGTGTAGAAGCCTAGAGTAGAGTCTACAGTTGTGTGCGCTAACTCATGCAACTGAGTGCGCAGGGTAGTCTTCAGTCTATAAGCAGAACTAAAGTATCAATAAAGAGATTATTTCATAAATATTTGTGTTTTGTCGATTTATTTTTGTTATGAATGAATGCATTTATGTTACGATGAATAATATCGTTATTATTTAATATTGTATTGATGCGTGATTGTGCATGTTTTACATTGTTATATGAATGCAATTACTAATATCTAAATATCTTAATGCATGTTAAAGATATTAGATAATTAGGTCAATATGGGTAAATACAAAACTAAGGCTAACTACAGAGGTGTGTAAACAATTGATTCACCTATTTTGGGTCCACAAAAGATAGTCATAGACCTTTGCGAAGGTCTGTAAGTCTATTTAAGGAAGTATATTGATAAGCCCTAAAAGGCTTATCGATCTGCGCGAAGGTACGTTTAGGGCATAAAATGACATCACGCTCATCTGTGTGTGCAGAAACTTGGTTCCAACATCCCCCCATATTGTATCGGGTGAGAATTCAGTCTGCACTCCTCGGATTGATGCCCAAAGGGCTAGTAGTGTAGGGATTTTTTTGGCAAAAATAACTCTGAACCTCAGTCAGGACCCACTAAGCCAACAATTATTATCCTAGAAATGTCCATTTAAGCCCATGCAATAAATAATTGTTTGAGTGTAAGGCTTCATCTGTGATGAGCCTCATCATTGGGTAATTATATGGGCCTTAATTCACCTCCTAGCTTAGTCAAACCAACATTTATCATAAATTATTACATGTTTTTTATTATATTTTGTTTATGAGGTGAGCTAGAGTTGGATATTATGTTTTGTGGAATAATATGCATGGAATGCAGGATTAAAGGAGAAAATCAATGAATTTTGGCAAAGACTAAGGTCAAAACTAGAATGGGAAAAGGGAGAGGGATTGTAGGAGGCAAATCCTCCTCATTTACTACTCCTCCATTCGAATATTCATCCATTCATCACATCAGCTTGGAGTGCAAATAGCCAAATCACGAGGACTAGGAGGCAGTTGAGCAAGTGCGAGGCAAAGCACCAGTTTATCATGAGTTTGGGAGCTGAGACTCCATAATTTTAAGAAATTCATTAGGGACTTCAGATGTAAAGAGGCCTAGGGCCTTAGTAAGATTCATATTTTTATTGTAAAAGTCTAAGCTATTTTCGAGCTGCAATAATTGTGAAAGTTCTCTTGATGTAATTTGTTGTTTTGGTAATTTGTTGTTTTGAGCTAGGATTGAGTTAACTCAGAGGGCTGAAGCTCTTGGGTTAGGGCCCAACCCTAGTAGCCAAGGCTCCTCTTTATTGTACATGTATGTTTATTTTAGATTCATAGCTTCATTGTTAATTTTATTTTTAGATGCTTTTCCATTACAAGTAGTGTAGATTAGATTGGTTGTTTAATAGTTTGCTTCCATTTTGTGCCTTATTTCAAGTAGCAAGTTATCAAGGAGAAAAAAGATCACCGCAAGGTTGTTAGCAAGTGTCTCGACCTCACTTCCTCCCTCTAGGACCATGACTTGAGGAAGGGACCCTTCAGTAGCCCCAAAAACACAGATTTCTAGTTCTTTTATGAGCTTTGTAGTTTGTTGTCTTTAATTTAGTTTTTGGTTAGTATTGAAAGGTAGATTTCATTTTCACCTTTTTCATATCCATTTCTATATTAGATCTCACTCATGATTTCATTCCTTTCAACAAATTTCTTCATGCATAGTATAGATAGTTGGTTCATTAATTCTGCTTTTCTAGTTTATGAAAATGTATATTGTTGCATAGCTTTTTGGAAGACACACATGTTTTATGTAGAGCAGGTGCTTCAGGAGGAGACTAAGACTTCATATCTAGCAGCCACCTTCCACTTCATCTACCTTAGCCATCCCTTGCTTTCAACATCACCTTCACTATTTTTTCATAATTTTTCATAGAAATTCTCCCAAGCACATTGAGCAAATCTAGCCATCTATTATCTTGGATATTGACTCCTGAGTGATGCTATACCTTCTCCCACTCCATTCCACCCATCGCACACCTTTCCTAAGCCCCCCATCACCTCTAACACCTCAAATTTAGCTCTCAGTTGTATCTTGTAGGTTTCCTGTAATTCCTACAGGATCATCATGTAGGTTTCTAGTACATCCTGTAGGATTTCCTGAAACGACCTGTTTTGAGGACAAATTGATGGAAAACCTCTAGGAAGTCACCAAAAGCCTCCTAGGGGTCCTCCACATCATCCAACCATTTCATAACCATTCCATCCATCCTCAAACATCCTTAATTCACTTGCCACAACCACAAAAATAATTAGTTTACATACTTAATTTTGCATAAAAAGACCAAAAAAAGAAAAAACGATTTTGTTTAGTCTCTTTACTTTCTCATTAGTGTTGTTTGATGCTTCTTACTTCTACAAATTATATAGTAGCATTTTTTTCATGTTGATTTAGCATTTCTGCCCAGCATAGCTTCTTAAATGGTTAATTAGGGAATGGTGTGATTTAGCATTACATGTCGAACTTCTCCATTATTGCAGTAGAGTAACTCTCTTAGAAGTAGACTTACCTTTCTTCCATCAAAGAATAAAGCTTCTTTTGACTCCATAGAAGTCTGGCTTGGAACCCCAGTGGTCTCTCACTAGCTGAACAATGACAACGGGCAGGACCATCACTTTTACTTGTGCATACAACACTGTCACCTCCAAGTTTGTACAAACCCCGGGTTGATAAGTAAAGCTAGTAGCCCAGGAGTTGCAACATCCTTGCTGCAATACTAGCGCTCATCAATATGCCAATAGGGAATTCTTAGAGTGCAAGAATTCATCTTCCATTAGGGAATTCTAACATGCCTAATTTGGCCATTAATATTTAATTCACCTATCCTCAATTTACACCCCTTGTTAGAATACTTGATTGCTTCTCTATCGAATTCTCTTAGGATATGGAAATATGATTTGTATGGGATATCTTTCACAACTTTCCTAATTTCTTTCTTGATGATTTCCATAGATTTCAATTTTGGGAGAGATAATTTGACCAGATGGTGCATGATTGGGAGATAATCTCTCATAATTGTAAGTGTGTCCACCTCACATTATTTGACTAACGAAATCCCCTCGTAGACAATATAACTATGCTTTATTATTTGTAATGCAACCAATACCCCATGAGTATGTGAGCACTTTGTCCTCCTCGGATCCATTGAGTACCCTTCCCACTCCTACTGCCCCTAACTTTCCCTTTCATACTAGGAAAAACCCAAATGACTAAGCAATATTACTATTCCTAAATCCAACTTTCCTTTGATAGTTCACCCTATCGTGTTGAGTTTATTTTTGAATTATGATGAATGTACAATGAAAACACTCATTTTCATACCAAATAGAATATGAATGAATAAAATAAAATGACAAGGAAATATTACTATTAATAACTCCTAGTTTCCTTTCACAATTCACCTTTATGTATTGTATTCATCTTTGAACTTTGATGAATGTATAATGAAAAATTCTCCTTTCATTGTAGATAGAATCCAAGTGAGTATAATAAAAAGAAGAGACAACACTATTGTTAGGAGTTTCATTTGTCGTTTAATTCCCCTAAATTAAATTATTGACAGAGGTTCGTAAACTTTGAGTTACACTACGTTTTGATTTAGATTTCAAATAGTTTAGTACATAATGGAGTAAAAAACCCTTAATATCTACATTCCATAAGCTAAAGTGAAGAAACCTATTATCCTATAGTTAAATCTTTTTTCTATCAAAACTTTAATTACTACTCTACTTTAACCCTAATCTATCTAACTCAAAAACTTACTTCAGGAATGAATCAAGAAAACATCCTAATTTAAGATCACTGCACAACTTATTTGAAGATGATTGTACAACATTCAAGTCTTGGCATAGACAATACAAATCACTATTATAAGAAATATAAATTTATTCATAAACAGTTCAAACACTGTGCAAATAAACAAATCATTGCACAACAATACTAATTATTGTTCCACATGACCAATCTTCGTTCATGCAAGACTAATTCCAATCACCATTTAAGCAATATTAATCAGAACTCAAGCAATACAAATCACTAACCTCACTCCAAGAAAATTTAATCTTAATTCAAGAAAAACTTAGTTTCAATCCAAGTAAAACTTAATTTTAATCCTCGAGATATATAAGAGAAACTAAAGAGAATTCCAAATTGATTTCTTAATCTCTCCTAGTTTGTGCATTCAAATCTACAAACTTCAAAAGAAACTAAGTGACAAAGTTCCAATTTGATGTTCTTACGTTGGCTTTATTGATAGAGTCAAGTTTAAAAGACTTTAAAGATCAAAGTTTATTCTAATTTAAAACCACTTCAAATAAAATTAGTAAGTCTATTCTATGAAAGAGAATTAACCTACGATTTGCATCTCAACCTTACAACAATTATACCAGATATCACAACTATACTATATTCTCTATCAACAACTAATGTCTTGTCTTATTACTTATGGGAATTCTCATGATACTATAGGGTTTTTGTACTGATGAGAAATGTACATGATTCAAGATTACAAAGCTAACTCCAACTTGAACTTATGACACTGTTATCATTCTCTGGATTTATCAAAATTGGAAAGCATCCTTTTAAAAATTCTTAACCATGAATATGTGTTGGATAAATCATTCATGCGTTGAAAACACTAATCATTACAATCATTTTTGGTTCAAAAAGACTTAGAGACAAGATATTCTTTCAGATCCAAGGAAAATAAAGTAAGTGCTTGAGTACATAATAGAAAATGGTAATTCTAAGATCTCTCAGGAAAACATTTTCAGAAAGAGATCTAAACCTCTAAATCTCAATCAAACACACTTCCTACAATTTATGTCAATTACAAGACTTGTTTCTAGGTGGTGGTGGGCCCTTGCAACTTCTCGGAGCAAGTCTAAACTAACTCGGTGCGTTAAGAACTAGAAATCATAATGCTTACAAGAATTTAGATGTCGAATCAAGATTAGGTATTAATGTTCAACAAAACATAAGTTCAAATAAAAAATACATAACATTCTCCAGTGTCTCCTAAGTGTATATCTACTTGCAACAATATTAGGTAACAATACTTCCTGCTAGCTTACATACGGAAAACATCGGGTTTTATATAGATTTCAGCCAATGAAAAATAGATGTAACTATTTAACTAGAAAAAGTAAACTTATAACATCAAGACTAAAATTAAGTTGTATGAAATCTTCTTGAACAACTTCAAATGGAACCCAGTTGAGCTCATCCTAATCATAGCACGCTTGATGAAACCAATTTTTTACTAGGCATAAGGAGATTTGCTCTGGAATGTCAAAGATTTGACTGAATGTCTACTACCAAATAGAGTACAAAATCAAGATGAAAAATCGAGTACAGAATAGTGAGTCCACGGAAGGTTACTTGATGTGTTGTCCGTCAATGTTCTGGAGCTCATGCTACCTTTCTACATGTTTTCAAAGTCTACGGGTTCATATGAGGATTAGTCAAAATACTCCAATGGCTATAGGTCCAATAATACCTACTTAAACTAATATAAAACACATGAAAATAACACCAAGTAAAACCTCCTACTTCCACTTGCAAAATATTGTGGTTTGGCAGTGACAACATGGTACAAAAAGGGGTAAAAGACAATAAATGTTGATAGGAACAAGGAAATATTACGTACAAATGGGTACAAAAGTAGGGCCAACATCCCCCCATGCCTAAGGGGATGCATGCCCTCATCCAATTGTCTTAATCTATTCCATCTAGCCATAAGAAATAGGGCATTTGAGGCTTCATATTATCGTCGCTTTGACCAAAACCTCAAGACCATAGTTGTCTTTCATCAATGTCTTCTGAAAATGCAGAGCTCGTTTCTGAGCACTAGGCTTCCTAACAGGCCTCATCTGCTTCAACTTCATGTCAACAGAAATTTATTTCTCAAGACCAGTGCATCATTTTTGGAAACCAAGGAGAGGTTAGTGTCAAGATATAAGGAGTTAGGGATCGCTCTGGTTGAACCTTTTTAAGATCAATATCACAAACCTCGATGGTTGCCCAAGGGGGGAGAAAAGAAAGACGAGGGAGCAAGAGATCCTATCAAAATATTGCTCGAGGAGGCCCTCAAGAAACAAACAAACACGATGATGGATAACTTTGTCTAGATCCTTCAATGGCTGGCCACCAACTTTGACATTCCCATATTTGAGGGCCAAATAGATGCAAACACCATAGATAAATGGTTAAATATACTAGAAGGATATTTTTATGTTCATTATTTTTCTAGTCAGGAAAATATTACTAAATCTCTTCTCAAAGTGCCCCCCACATCAAGGACTGCTGGGAAACCTACTGTGAGTAGAAGGATGAAAGTACGACCTCAATGTTTTTAGTTTCTCTCACTTGGAATTCATTCTGGGACGCCATCAAGGAGAATTACTACCCTGTTGTGAGATATGAGGACAAATACATAAAGTGGACCATGCTGCGGAATGGAAGGGGCCAAGATGTGCTGAAGTTTACCAATTTTTTTCATACCCTTCACATGAAGTAGGGTATAAAGGATTCTGAGAAACATTTGGTACTAAAGTACTACAGTTGCCTACACAGATACATTCAAGATGATATGGAGTTCCTGGACACATCCTCGCTCGACAAGTCTTGCCAATATGTCATTAAGATCGAGTAGATTTTTAAATAGAAGAAATTAGACTTTAGATTTGTGAATCCAAAGCAAGGGAAAGGTTCCCTCAAACCACAGAAAAAAGGACAAAGCTAAGGTAGGATGGCCCAAGACAACCCACCAAAGCCAAAAGCAAGGGAAAACACTACAAAGACGAAGAAGGACACGAGAAAGTGGTGTGAGTTCCATAAGAGCTCCACTCACAACGCAATTGAGTGTCAGGCCAAGTAGTCACTGGTAGTCGAGCTGTAGACTTCAAAATTAGATGCATGTTCTGACTCTAAGTCTGAACCCAACAAGGGGAATGACAAAGGGAAGAAGATTATCAATGTGAAGCCCAATGCCACTATTGCCACCACGAAGATCTAGAAGGAGGAACTTGAAGATCCAGAGGAGGAGGAGCGTCTCTTCCACTCCCAAATTGGGTAAAGGGTTCCCTGCTACAATTCTTTGTCAATAGTGGGAGCCAAAAGAACCTCATTATAGGTGAGGTCGTGAAGTGGTTGGGCTTACCGACCACAGCACACCCACAATCATACACCATCAGGTGGCTTCACCAAGGAGGGGATCTTCACATGAACCAACACTGTCGCCTTCCCTACAGAATTAAGCCCTTCACGGATGAGGTACTATGTGATGTTTCTCCCCTTGATGTTTGTGAAGTATTATTAGGCCAACCATACTTGTGGAAGTGACATGTTGTGTATGAGTCAAGGCCTCTCGCTGTTATTGTTACCTTGGGAAATACATTGTATAAGATACTAGAGGTAGCACCGCCTACTTCTATCTCTCTAGTTACTGCAAAACAATGTAGTAAGCTCATTTCCAATTTGGGAAGTTTGTTTTCCTTATGATACGCCCTCAGGGAAAGAAGAAGACGGTGGCCACAACCTCTAGATAGGTCTCCTCTACATGAAAACAACAGATGGACAAGGTCATGGAGGATTACGATGACATCTTCACCTCCCTCGCAGGGGTGCCTCTGCACTATCAGGTCAAGAACTCCATTGATCTGACCATAGGTGTGTCATTGCCCAATGGACAAATATATTGGTGCTATGTTCTAGAGAACGATGGTAGATTTAGGAGCTACTATAGAAAGGTCACATCCGGCCAAGGCATCGCCCTGTGGGAGCACGATCGTGTTGGTACAAAAGAAGGATAGGACTTGGAGACTTTGTATTGACTATTAGGCACTGAACAAGATCACTGTCTAGAATACATACCCGATCCCATGAATTGATGACCTTTTGTACCAACTCAAGAGGGGAAAATATTTTAGCAAGATCAACTTGAAGTCCGGATATCACCAGGTATGAATCGAACCCTCTGATATATGGAAGACTTCCTTCAATGCCAAGGAGGGCATTTTCGAAGGGTTGGTTATGCCTTTTTGGTTGACGAATGCTCCTGCAACCTTCATGAGGTTGATGGATGACATCTTGTGTCCATTCACTAACTCATTTGTAGTGGCATACTTGGATGACATCCTTATCTTCAGCTAGAGTTGGGAAGAGCACCTCCACCACATCCTACAGTTTCTCCAAACACTGCGACAACACAAGTTGTGTTCCAATTTGGAGAAATTCACTTTTGGCATGACCCAGGGTCAATATTTGGGATACATTATTGAAGAACAAGGGGTGCATGTGGATCTAGCCAAGATCCAAGTCATTCAAGATTGACCAGCCCCAACCACTCTGACAGAGCTCCACAACTTTTTGGGTCTTGCCAATTTCTATCGTAGGTTCGTGTTGGGGTTCACTCATATCACTTGGCCCTTGAGTCAAGTCACCAAGGGAGGAGCGAAAGAAATATTATTTTTGTCTGAATCTCAAAAGAAGGCATTTGTAGAGTTGAAACATCCCCTCTACACTACACTAGTGCTCACACTATGATACTTGCAACAACCATTTGAGATCAAGATAGATGCCTTTGACTATGCTATTGGGGTAGTCCTCACTCAACAGGGGCATCCAGTGGAATATCACAGTGAGACACTTTCAAACACAGTCTGGAAGTATCCCACTTGTGACAAAGATATGTATTCCATTGTGCAGGCCCACTGACAATGGAAGCATTACATTTTTGGGAAGGAAACAACCATCCATATAGAACACTGACCCTGTAGTTCATATAGATGCAAGGGAATTTGTAGAATGATTGCCATCAGAAGTGGTCCACATACTTGCAAAAATTCCATTTGAATATCAAGTATAAGAAGGGAAACACGATTAATGTTGCAGATTGCCTCAGCCAACCACTAATCATGGCATTAATCACCATGCTGAACTCTTGTGGGCACGAGGCTGATGATTGACCACTTCTCTACAAAAGCGACCCATAATTCAGCCACACATACCATACACTCTTGCAGGGTCAGCAAGTTCTAAATTTTCACCTCCAGGATGCTCTGTTATGCCACCTGGGACACCTTTGTGTTCCTTCAAGTGAGCGTGCCAAGATGATTTGGGAAGCACACTACAGTTGCGCCACATGGCATTTCGGGGTTGAGAAAATGGTAGTAGTACTACAATATTATTTCTATTGGTCGAATCTTCGACA
The DNA here is from genome assembly GCA_000404065.3 of Pinus taeda. Lineage (NCBI taxonomy): Eukaryota > Viridiplantae > Streptophyta > Pinopsida > Pinales > Pinaceae > Pinus > Pinus taeda. Next base: position 110,587 of record APFE030549598.1, on the reverse strand, counting down.
GGATGTCGGGAAGTACATCAGATCCTGCACTGCCTATGCCATTGCCAAACTGATCATCAAGAAGCAAGGCCTATATATGTAGGTTTTAACCCCATACAAAAATTGCCTGCATACGAATTATAAAATAGATAAAATAAAAATGCGAGAGCATAAAACATAAAACACATATACACAGATATTTTCCCCTGGATCCCAAAACCGGGATTACCAGCTTGATTTTTCATGATGTTCCTTTCAATTTCATAATACATATTTATACATGTCGAAGTATCCAATACCATGGACCAAAAACCATTGCGTCCAAAAACATGTGCGAAAATCATGCACAAAACCATAGGTGGATCCGCCCAACCTAACATAGGTTCCACAACAAAATTTTTCTGGGGCGCTACCCCAGACCCTATAGAGTGGGGTTACTTGCACCCCTAAAACCCCCTGTGACCTCCCCACTACGTAATCGGCACAATGAAGGGGGGGCTCCGCCCTCCCTCTAACCCCCCCAGTTAATTATGTTAGGGCCTAAATCTACCTGAGGCTGAGAAAGGCAGGTCTAGGGTAACATCAAACCACACTTAACATGGTAGCTAGCCCTACCAGGTCGGGAGAGGGATCTCTCCTTGTCAATCTCAGGAAAATATAGTAGATAAGGCTTGAGATGACTGATGTAAAGACTAATTTTAGGCTAGGTATATGCTCAGAGGATTTTGATTGAATTTTATGTTGGTTTGCTGGATCAAAAGTGAAAGGCAGTTTTGGGTCTAGGGAATGGACTGAGTATTGCAGAGTTTTCTGTGGGCCGAGGTAGGAAAATGATTTATTAATTTGAAATAAGTGAAATGGAAAGTTTTAAGACTGGTGAGGAGTTGAAGAGGGCATGAAAGTATCAGGAGTCCTATTCAAACAGTAGAAAACATATAAAACTAAACAAACCCTAAGGTAGAGCACTGCAACATCAATGAATTCTACTTTTATACTTGATTCATTTAGTTAAGCTGAAAATAGAGAGATAACGACACAGATGAACACATGATAACTTGAATTACAAAAGGAGAAACAATCCTAAATCACCTTGCCACAAGAATCCCACAAAATGCTGCAAACCTCGGTCTATTTCCTTGCCAAACTACAAAGATGAATGTACAATAATGCTCAAAGCATTCACAAGAGTCAAACCTTCTACCAAATTCCAACTCCTACACTATGAAATTCATAAAATATATACATTTTCTCATCCTTGTACTAAGGGAATTGAGCTCAACCATTTTCTTCAAAATAGAATCAGTTACATAAAACTTGGACCAAAATTCTGAAAATAGGTGTTGAAGATGAACTCATATCTCCTAAACCTTAGAACATGTTACAAAAATTAAAGAGGTTTTTGTATATAGGGTCATGCTGGAGAAACGACTCTCTCAAAATTTGGAAATTAGTTTCCAGTTGCTCGTAATTTGTGGCACCAAATCATCTCTAAAACAGAAAATCATAAAAAATTTAAATCTGTGAAAATGAGCTGTAAAGATCTAGTCACATATCCAAATTCATGACACCTGTGAATAAAATGAAAGAGGTTTTTGTTATATGTATCGTGTTTAACAAAAACATCCTTTTTGTTTGCAAAATTACTTTTCATATGTTGTAAAATGGCACCTCACTAAAATGACTAAAACAGTAAAAAATATGAAAATTTTGCTTTATTTTAATGTAGACTCCAAATATCATTGTATATCTCCCACATAGTAGCACTTTTGCATAAACTGAAGGAGGTTTTTGTTATTTGGTATGTGATGAACAAAAAACTCTTTCACGTTTGAAAAATTTCTTACCATTATTTCAGAAAATGATTATGTACTAAATTTGTCATTGTGTGCAACAACTGACATCAAAACATGCATAACCAAGAATCACTCATTCATTTCGATCATATCTTCTAATCTGGGAGCCGGTTATGGGAGTGTGATATACCGTTGGAAATATTTTTCCAAGCTTCTTCTGATGGACATACTTGTGACATGTTTTGTCTTGAACATCATGTGAAAAACATTTAACAATACTAGACATAATAAGAGCTCATGTTGATCCCTGGTGACAGGCTGTGAAGACTGGAACTAACATCGGCTCCATTGGGGATGGTAGCTCCTTGGAGGTGTCAAGAACACCGTAGACCAAGTGCCTCATCCATTGGGAAATATAGTCAAACAACTGCAAACCCAAAACCACTCATACCAATCCAAAAGAATATACATACTACAACATGTACATAAACAAATACCGAAAACTGAAATGCTGCCTTAGGCATCTTATTTATGTAAAAATCTAACCCACTTTGCTGCAAAATTGATAGATCAAGTAATGTTGTAATTCGATATCAACCAATCAAGTAACTGTGACAAGGATGCTGCTTGAAAGTGCTTCAACTAGGACACAAATGTAAATGCTGACAACCATACATGCACATAACGAGTCTGGTTATGTAAAAGACAATTTGATATATCATTCAAACTGGAAAAAAATTCCATGTACGTTGCAATAGGATCAAAAAAACCAGACTCTATTTACTGCCCCAACTCCTCAATACATGCTTCGAGCTGGAAACTATCAATGCAAATATCCACGGGCAGCCTCACCTTCTGTTCCTTTTGCTGAAAAATGTCCCCAAAGAATGGGAATCAATAGTCCAGATCCTGGGATTGTATTTGGGTCTCCAATTCAGTTAGATCTCCTTCAATTTTGATGGAAAAATCTTGCAAAAAATTGAGCTTAACTTCATGGCTGCATCGACAAGATTTCAGATAAGAAGAAAGAGATGAAGCAAAGTTCTCATCTACCTCATCATCCGTGCGCATATCTTCCCATTATCTAAAACCTTGAATAGAGGGCACCTCTATTTTGAATTCTTCCTCTTTCTTCATCCATGTTTCAAGAAAGGTATGCCAAAAATTTGCAAAGGACTTAATAGATCTGATAGGAAAACCTTCAATCCATTTTCTACATTTGCCTTGAAACGAATCAAAGAACAATCTGATGAAGACATCTTTCTTTTTAACTCTAAGAATTTCCACAAATGTTTTAAAATTTTCTATAGGTTCTAGAGTCAAAGTCAGATCTTCCCATTGAATTTAGGGCCATTACTCAAAATGTATGCATCCTTTGGTAATTGATTAGGAAAACCAGGAAGATTAGAAAAATCGATACATGAATACCTTAAACAAATAGAAGCAACATCTGAGTCCTTCATTTTGCTAGTGGAGCCACCATCAATACTTTGAAACTCGGGACTTCGAACAGTGGAGTCGCCAGGTAGATGACTTCAGCTTTTATATGTGTCTGACTGTTTTCCACCATCAACAATCAGATCTTCAGCTTGAATGATCTTTCCCGGAGAAGATCTGTCACCTCTTCCCCAGTTTAATGTACCGGGGTAATTTGCAAGTCAAATGTTCAGTTTAAAAACTAGACCGGAGATTGACTGAAGTAGCATTCATCTACTTATGCACTTGCAGAGCAAGAGCAGTTTGAAGGCTACCTGGCTAACTTCAAGCTCCGTATGTAGTTTATAAAGAAAAAAAAAATAACGAACAAACAAACTTTTCTTCCCTAGTGAAGTTGCCACTATGTTAGGGCCTAAATCTACCTCAAGCTGAGAAAGGAAGGTCTAGGGTAACATCAAACCACGCTTAACCTGGTAGCTAGCCCTACTGGTTTGGGAGAGGGCTTTCTCCTTGTCAATCTCAGGAAAATATAGTAGATGAGGCTTGAGATGACTAATGTAAAGACTAATTTTAGGCTAGGTATATGCTCAGAGGATTTTGATTGAATTTTATGTTGGTTTGTTGGATCAAAAGTGAAAGGCAGTTTTGGGTCAGGGGAATGGACTCAGTATTGCTGCGTTTTTTGTAGGGCGAGGTAGGAAAATGCTTTAGTACTTTGAAATAAGTGAAGTGGAAAGTCTTAAGGCCGGTGAGGAGCTAAAGAGGGCATGAAAGTATCAGGAATCCTCTTCAAACAGTAGAAAACATATAAAACTAAACAAACCCTAAGGTAGAGCACTGCAACATCAATGAATTCTATCTTTATACTTGATTCATTTAGTTAAGCTGAAAAAAGAGAGATAATGGCACACATAAACACATGATAACTTGAATTACAGAAGGAGAAACAATACTAAATCACCTTGCGACAATAATCCCACAAAATGCTGCAAACCCTGGTCTATTTCCTTGCCAAACTACAGAGATGAATGTACAATAATGCTCAAAGCATTCACAAGAGTCCAACATTCTACAAAATTCCAACCCCTACACTATGAAATTCATAAAATATATACATTTTCTCATACTTGTACTAAGGGAATTGGGCTCAACCATTTTGTTCAAAATAGAATCAGTTACATAAAACTTGGACCAAATTTCTGAAAATAGGTGTTGAATATGAACTCGTATCTCCTAAACCATAGAATCTGTTATAAAACTGAAAGAGGTTTTTGTAGGTAAGGACATGCTGGAGAAAAAAATATCTCAAAGTTCGGAAATTCATTTCCAGTTTCTCGTAATCTATGCCACAGAATTCTATAAAACATAAAATCATTTAAAATTTAAATATGTGAAAATGAGATGTAAAGATCTAGTCACATATCCAAATTCATGATAGCTGTGCATAAACTGAAGGTGGTTTTTGTTATTTGGTATGTGATGAAAAAAAATCTCACTTTTGAAAAATTCCTTACCATTATTTCAGAAATTTATTTTGTACTAAACTTATCATTGTATGCAACAACTGACCTCAAAACATGCATAACCAAGAATCACTCATTCATTTCGATCATATCTTCTAATCTAGGAGCCGACTATGGGAGTGTGATATACCGTTGGAAATATTTTTACGAGCTTCTTCTAATGGACAAACTTGTGACATGTTTTGTGTTGAACATCATGTGAAAAACATTTAATAAGACCAGACATAGTAAGAGCTCATGTTGATCCCTAGTGACAGGCTGCGAAGACTGGAACTAACAAACTACATGGGCTAGTCATGGAAAGAATATAACACAAACCAACATTCTCCCACTTGTTTTTTTCTTTCCATAGGGGGCCACAAGAGAGCTTAGTTATTTATCCATCCCTGTAATGCCCATTGTTTCTCTACACCAAGAGAGCTTCTCAGAGCTCACAAATTTTGTCAATGCATCTGCAGTATTCTTCAAAGTGTCCACCTTTACCAGCAACACATTTTGTCTTCTATCATATCCCTCACAAAGTGATACTGAACATCAATGTGCTTTGTCTTTGAATGATAAGCAGGGTTCTTTGCCAAGAAAATTGCACTTTGGCTGTCACAGTCTATGCTTATAGCTCCTTGTACTAACCCCATACTTGAACACAATCTCTGCAACCAAACTGCTTCCTTGCTTGCATGAGTGGCTGCCATGTATTCTGCCTCTGTAGTTGATCGTGCCACTACAGATTGTTTCTTACTCATCCAACTGACTACACCTCCAAATAGGTTAAACACATACCCACTTGTAGATCTTCTCTGATCCAAATCTCCAACCCAGTCTGCATCAACAAAGCCACGAATATCCAACACTTTGTCCAATCTTAGTCTTCCTTGGTAGCACAAACCATAATCACTAGTGCCACGCAAATACCTGAAAACTTGCTTCACTACTATCCAATGCTCCTTTCTTGGTTTTGACATAAACCTGCTCAATAATCCCATTGCATATGCAATGTCTGGTCTGGTACAGACCACTGCATACATCAGGCTATTGACTGCACTTGCATATGGAACACGGGACATGTCCTTTTCCTCTTCTTGTGTCTTGGGACAATGTTCAATAGATAACTTTACACCTACAGGAATAGAAACCTTCACCAGTTTACTATCCTGCATATTAAATCTTTGCAATATTATCTCAACATACTTCCTCTGGTTTAACCAGAGCTTCCTCTTTTCCCGATCTCTTTTAAATTCCATGCCCAAAATATAGTTTGTAGCACCAAGATCTTTCATGCCAAATTAGGAGGACAATTGGGTCTTCAAATCCTGGATAATTTCTTTGTCATTTCCAACCAGCAACATATCATCCACATACAAGACCAAATAAATAACACGGTCACCAATTAATTTAAAATACACATAATGATCTACTTTGCTTTTGGTGAAGCCAAATCCCCATATAAATGTATCAAATTTCCAATATCACATCCCTTGTGACTGTTTTAACCCATACATAGACTTCTTTAACTTGCATACCAGTTCTTTCTTACCCTTCGCCACAAAGCCTTCAGGTTGCTTCATGTAGTTTCCTCTTCCAGATCCCCATGAAGAAATGTTGTCTTCACATCCATCTATTCTACCTCAAAATCAAAAGCAGTAGCAATAGATAAAAGTAATCTAATGGAAGTTACCTTGGCAACAGGAGAAAAAATATCACCAAAATGAATTCCAGGCACTTGGGAATAACCTTTTTCTACCAATCAAGCTTTGTATTTATCCACCTTTCCTTTTGCATTTGTCTTCTTCTTAAACACCCATTTACTTCCAATGGGTTTCCTTCCAGCCGACAACTCCACCAGATCCCAAGCCTCATTTTTGTGCAAAGATTCCATTTCGTCAACCATGTCCTCTTTTCAGATGTTTCCATCCTCTGAATCTACTGCTTCCTTCACAGTTCTGGGATCATCATTAGCAAAAGATAAAGTAAAATTTTTATAGAAAGCAGATGGACTATACCTTTCTGGCTTTCTTCTTTCTCGAACTGATCTTCTCACACCTGGAGTTTGTGGCTCTTCATCTTCTGATTCCTCCTTTGCTATAGAGTCTGATTCTTCCTCCTTTAGCTCAAACTCTATCTTCTTAGGTTCCTTTGGTTGGACTTCATGTTTAATAACATATTTCACCTCTCTGAACACCACATCTCGGTTGTACACAACCTTCCTTGTTACTGGGTTCCAAAGCTTATAACCCTTTAAACCATCCTTATACCCAATAAAGATGCACTTTTAAAATTTACTATCTAACTTGGTTCATTTCTTCTTTGGAACATGTACATATGCATCACATCTAGATACCCTTAGATGTGAAAGAGAGGGTTTCTTACCAGTCCACACATCTTGTGGAGTTTTATCCTTAAACACTGATGAAGGTGATCTATTGACTGGGTAACATGCTATCTCCACCACCTCTGCCCAGAATTCCTGTCCTAACCTGGCACCATTGAGCTTACTTCTTGCCCTTTCCATCAATGTCTTGTTCATTATTTCTACAACTCCATTTTGCTGAGGTGTATATGGAGTAGTCTTTTGTCATGCTATACCACACTTCTTATAGAATTCTTCAAATTCCTACTACAACTCTCACTGTTATCTTCCTAGCCTTTATCTTCTTTTCTATCTGGTTTCCACCCAGCCTTTAATTCTTTAACCTATCAAAGACTTCAGATCTTCTTAAGGAATTATACCTGTATCCTTGGGAAGTCATCTATTAATGATACTAAGTACAAGACTTACCCAGTGATGGAACCTTCACAGGTCCAAACACATCACTGTGCACAAGCTCTAATATCTATTTCTCCCTCTTGCCACCAGAGGGGAAACTCACCCAATTCTGCTTGCCATATACACGATTTTCACAGAAATCAAAATCTAGAGAGCTATTACTCATACCTTCTACCATACCTTTACCATGAAGTATTCGAATGCGCTTCTCTCCAATATTTCCAAGCCTTTGATGCCAAAACATGGTCTTCTCTCCAGAGACCACTAGATTTTCTGCTCCACTTTCAGGAACCACATAACTGTTACACCCATCAACAACAATGCTACCTTGCATCTTGTACATAGTTCGAGTCCGAACTCCCCGCATCAATACCAATGCTCCTTGAACCATCTTGCAAGTATCCTTCTCAAACACTTTTTTACACCTACATTATCCAGCTTTCTTATAGAAATCAGATTTCTGGCTAATGCAGGAATATGCAGAACACCTGAAAGTGTTATAACCCTTCCACCATGCAACTTCAACTTTACAATTTTGCGACCAATGATTCTAGCCTTCCTATCATCCCTAAGAATACATCAACACCATCATATTTAACATACTCACAGAACCACTCTCTATGGGGAGTGAAGTGAAAGGATGCACTTGAGTCAATCAACCATGCCAAATGATCTACATGTGTACTTGAAGAATCCAAGTACACATTCCCACCTTCATTTGAGGTGGTTTTCGCCTCTGCAGAAGAAGCATCATCAGATCCCTTTCCTTTGTTAGGAGCTTTAGATTTACAATCCCTTTTGTAGTGCCCTTCCTTTCCCCATTTCTAGCACACCACCTTTACAGGTTTTCCTAGAGATTTAGATCTCCCTCTAGATTTAGATCTCCCACTCGATGACTTATTTTCTTTTCTATTCTGGGACCATCCTCATACAGACAAGGCATCACCATTCTGGCTCTCCATATTTTTTCATCTCATCTCCTCCGTCAGCAAGGATGAGACTATTTCATCAAACTGCAAAGCAGTTGCATTGCTACCTGTTGCAATAACTAGACTATCCCACAAATATGGTAGAGAACACAACAAACTGATGCACTTATCTTCATCTAAAATTTTAATATCAATAGATGATAATTGACTTACCATAGTATTAAATGCATTTAGATGCTCTGTAACTGAGTCTCCATTATTTCATCCTCCCGTTATACAACTTTTTCTACAGGAACAATTTATTCACCAGAGACTTATATTGGTACAAAGTCCCTAATTTATCCCACAAAGCCTTCGTCGTAGCTTCCCCTGATACATTCAACAATACTGAATCTGAGACACACAATCGTATTATGCTCTTTGTCTTCTGATCCAACTTCTTCCATTCTTCATCAGACACTCCCTTTGGTTTAGTAGCCGGATCTACCACAATCCACTGATCTTTATCCACCAACAGATCCTCCATCTTGAGTTTCCACAACTCAAAACTCTAACCATTAAATTTATCGATCTCTATCTTTCCACTGCTCACCATCTTCTTTTACCACTAGAATCGATCTCACAAATCTCCCACTGAACAAGGTCTACCATAAGCCCAAGCGAAACCCCTCAGTAGCAAAGGTGTCCCCATGAAGCCAAAAAATCTTTGATACCAAATGTAGGTTTTAACCCCATACATAAATTACCTGCATACGAATTCTAAAACACATAAAATAAAAATGCGAGAGCATAACACATATACACAGAGATTTCCCCCTGGATCCCAAAACCGAGACTACCAGCTTGATTTTTCATTATGTTCCTGTCAATGTTATAATACATATTTATACATGCCAAAGCATCCAATACCATGGACCAAAAACCATAGCGTCCAAAACCATGGATCAAAAACCATCGCGTCCAAAAACATGTGTGAAAATCATGCACAAAACCATAAGTGGGTCCGCCTAACCTAACGTAGGTTCCAAAACCAAAATTTTGTGGGGTGCTACCCCGGACCCCATAGAGTGGGGTTACCTGCACCCCTCAAACCCCATGTGATCCCCCGCTATGCAATCGACGCAATGAAGGAGGGGGCTCTGCCCCCCCTCTAACCCCCCAGTTAACTACATGGGCTAGTCATGGAAAGAATATAACACAATCCAAAACTATACTCCGCTGCCTACCCCTAGTCAACCTTGGGAATCCATCTCCATGGACTACATGTTGAGCCTTCCTTCTACTAAGCATGAAAACGACCATGTTTTTATGGCCGTCGACAGATTCTTGAAGATGGCCATTATGGAGGCTTGCAAGAATAATATTATAGCATAAGCCACTACTAAACTCTTCATTGAACGAGTGTGGGTACACTTTGGAATTCTACAGTCTACCATCTTATATCGGGACAACAGGTTCCTTAGTACATTTTGGTCCAGTCTCTGGTTGATGCTGGAAACCAAGCTCACTAAGTCCACATCTTTCCATCACCAAACTGACGGCCAGACATAGTTCCTCAATAGGATGATCATACACATTCTGCACATGTACAACTCAAAGAATCAATGCACATGGGATGAGAGCCTCCCCTATGTCCAGCACAACTATAACTAGGTTCTCCACAACTCGACTAGCCACAGTCCTTTTTCGATGGGCTTGGGATTCCATCCACTATGTCCCATTGATGTGGCCATACCATTTGCAGTGACTCAGGAAGATTCGTCTCATGTCCAGTCCGAAGCCGACAAGGAAAATAGCTTCACTTAGCACATTCAACACATCCACCAACAGGTCCATTACATATTGGACAAAGGTAATGCTAAGTATAAGAAGTGCCATGATCAGCAGCGAGTGCCACACAAGTTCCAGGTAGGTGAAAAACTTTGGCTACATTTACTTAAGGAGTGCCTCACTAAGCCCCACTGCAAGGTTCACCCACTTCAATATGGGCCATACACCATCACCAAGGTTGTGGGAGATAATGATTTTGAGCTCAACATTCCCCCATTCCTTAGCCTACACCCAGTGTTCAATTTGGATCACCTTCAACCATACTTTCCAACATTACTAGACATATCTGACATTGCAAAACAACTCATACCAACAGGGTTAAATCCAGACTGCATGGAACAAGCTGCAACTGGTCAAATCGTAGACACGAAGATCAAGCAAACTCACTAGCAGAAGATCTAGCTGTATCGAGGTATGAAAGCTGGCCAACTACTACAGCATGGCAAATGGCTCATTAGGGACCAAGTTCAGCAGAAGTTTCCTCACCTCATGGAGGAAATCAATGCATTGGAGATAATTTCTTCCTAAGGGAGGGGGACTAATCTAGGTGGATATTGGTGGCCACCCGCCTATTCCACTTGGACCCTCACCATTGTTCTTTTAGTTTTTTGAATTTCCTTAATTGTAGCACAATTTACTATTTTTGGTAGTTTTTCAGGTCCTGAACTTCTGGAGCTGTTTTGAGGCCCTAATCGAGATTTTTTTTGGCAAAATTTCTCTAGCAATTTCCAAAAACATCACATCAAAAGTTGTATTCCTCGGAGATATCTTTCCAACTAGGTATCATACGCATCAAACAGAGATAATATGACCAAGTCATGACCCTGGGAAGTTGGCTGCCTAACTAACCCTAATGGGGCCCATAAACACTTGGTGTTACATCTCCTCGAGTTAGGGTTTTGGTTGCTTAGTCTTTTATCTTATTGTTCAATAATAAAAAGGCCATTGAGCCTCATTGTAACTTAGTTTAGAGGCATGTAGCTACCACATCTCTTCTCAGAGATAAGCTACCATTGCTCGAGCTAGTCTTATTTCCATTCTGTTTGTAAGCATATTTTAGTATTTGATATTAATGAAATGAAGTTTTATTTCTGTTGCATCTCTGTATTTATGGTTATATTTATAGTTTGTTATGTTCCTGTTTAAATATAAATCAATTCGACAGGGGACTGATGAGTCTTTGTCTTCCTTTCATTTGGGTTTCTTCCCTTAGAAAATTTTCCACCAGAAAATCTTCCCAAGATTTTCATCATTTACTCAACTCAACGACTACCAACATTGTAATAAGACTATGATGGCACAGACTAGTTTTAGGATTTTTAACATCCGATTGAACTCCCTTAGCAACCTTATGAAAACTCTTGTGCAAGAAGAAAGGAAAATTCACTCCTCGGTCTTCTGAAAAATGTAAAATAAATCTGACATGATACAGGAAAATGGCAGCATACCTAGCTTCATATGTAACATACCTATGTAGCATTGTAACAAGTGGATACAATTTTTCCTCTAGGAGTCTGCATAAGACCCCTTTAGAACAATTCAAATATTTGTAAGCTGGTTTAAGAAATTAGCATAGTCAGTTGGGTCAAGTGGTCCTCTTTTGAAAAATTTCTCACCATACAGAGGTAACCTGGTCACTCTGCTTATAGATTCTTGAGTGACTTTGAGTTTTAAATTCTTAATCTCTAAAACCTCCCCATTGAAACTCTGAGAAAAAGCCAAAGCTACTCTATCATTATAACCTTGGAATTTCTAAATAAAACCCATTCATCCTTTTTCTTCAAATAATTCCTTGCAACTAGCATACTCTAGGCTCCTTGAAAACTAAATCAAGGTAGGTTCGTGGCGATCGACCCCCATGCCTGAGTTGAAGCAGGACTTGGAAGTTTTTCTGCAAAATTAGAGGGATCGCAATCGTTTTCCTTATAAAACTTGTCACTTGAGAGGAACAATTACCATGCCAGCACTTGTTAGTGTCAGTCTTTGCAGCCTTCCTCCAGTGATCGAACATGCTCTTACAAAGTGATTTTAAGGTGTCAAGGTCAAATTTTGTCATTTCAGTGAGTCTTCAAGCAAAATTTGGCCACTAGGCATTAGGTCTAGGGTTTGCTTTTACTCCTTTCTAAATTTTCCAAATGTCGGTCCATGTCACCATTCAGCTGAGTGTACCATTATTCAGGGGGTTTTCATCATCATGTCAAGTTCCGCGGGGTCATTTTACACCTTGTTCATGCTTCAATTGTGCCTAGGTAAAGTTAGTTTCCCTCTCTTAGGGTTTTGAAGGAAATTTCTCTTGGATGGTCAAATCATCAGTAAAACTTGTATCCTTATGTTCATACACCTTCCCCTATCCTTAATGTACCTTATTAATCACTTCCCATCACTGAGATCCCCCAAATTCCTCCTTTTTGCACAAACCCTAGTTTCTTGCTACAACTTGACAATTTTCTAGGTTGGGCCTGTGTTTAGCCTTTTTGGACCCCTTCCCATCACTCAATATTTTAAATTCCACTTTCCTCTACTTCCTAACATCCCTCCATACTTCCAAAATTTTTCTCAAGAATTTAGAAGCCCCTTATCCCCTTCATTTCGCTTCATTTTGACAAATCCCTTGTTCCACACATCGAGGTAGGTTTTACTCAAATGATGTTTCTCACCAATAAAAGATGAATTTGGGAAAAATGAGAGAGGTTTTTGTTCAAAATAGGCCAAGGAAGAAAAAAAAAAATCATTGTTTACACAGGTGTCATGGTTGTAGAGAAATGTGAAAAATACAGTTGCCTCAGGAGAATTGATGCAACTATGAAGTGACCTTGGGAAAATCACGTTTTCTTCTAGATTGGTTGGCCAAATGACTTGCTTGATGAGTCAAATGATAACAAGACACAAATATATTTCTAATGAGCTATCATGAACTCAATTTGGAGTTTCAGAACACCTTCAAAAGTTGACTGCAACAGCACTCTGCCTTGAGGAAGCCTCATTTGGCACATTATGACCAGTCTTGGGAGATTTGATTTTTGACAGGTAAAATAAACTTCAAATTAAAACATTATAGTTGGGTTGGAAAGTACACTCAAAGGCCTGTCCAATGAGCTATCATGTGCCCAATTTGGACATAGGGAAGGCCTCCAAAAGTCTCATGCAGAACCACTATGCACAGGGTTTGGTGGCACGACGCATTGGGCAACTGGCACGACACATAGGGAAGGCGCGGCGCATTGGGCAATTGGCGCGACACATAGGGAAGGCACGACACATTGGGAAACTGACACGATGCATAGGGAAGGTGCGGTGCATTGGGCTGCATTTCTTAGTGAAAAAATACAATGGCATGGTGCATATGGAAGGTGCGGCACATATAGTTGCCAACCCCAAAAACTTCAAAAACTTGCTCCAAATCGCTCAAAATGTGTGGGCCTTCACTTGTACAAGTAAGATGGGCTTCCATAATTTCTTTTCATCCAAGGTTAGTGCTTGTGGTTGTCTTATGGTGTTTCTATCATCAAACCCTACCAAAGAAAATAGTATTAAGGTTTTGTGTTAATTATTTGGCTGCCAAGTTATCCCCTTACCTCAATCACTCCCTACTCCATTTTTCCTTGATTTCCCTATCCCTAAGCCACATCATTCCCTATAATTCCTATTTCCCCATCTAATTTGTAAAATACCTAAACCCCAAACAATCAAGTGACTATCCCATTGTCTCCACATTTGACAAAACAGAAGTTTTAAAATGGAAAATTTCACTTGGTTACAATCCTTTGTTCCCGCTGTCCTATTTCTCCCACACTCTTTTCCCTTTGGGACACAATTGGCACATAGTTGGAAATTGGAAATAAAGACACCAAGTTCTCATTTCTCGTTTTCAACAAACCAAACATACACTTGACATACACCTTGTAGCACCATCGAGATGGACACCGACATATCATATGAACAAGACAGTGATTTCCACCACTGAAACAACATGCACCAGGAGGACACTAAAACGTCGAAAAAGGGAGGATAGACTCTGAATCTTGGCTGAAGCCTTTTTTTGAGCATGGTACTTGATGAGGGACCTTCAGTCAAAATTTCAAGAAATTTGGAGAAATTTTTGCATTTTGAAAATTTTTTGTACTAAAACACAGGGTTTTCTTCCCTATGCGTCGTGCCACGTGGCACTCGCTTTTGCTAGAGGGACCCAAATCACAAAAAGTTTACATTTATGGATTTTTCATCAAAATTTATGCTTGCTTGTCCATGGCCAAGATATTTGGGCAGGTTTTGAGCCCTCAAGGGGTCAAAAACACTCAAAAAACGACCTCACTGCCCTTATTTTGACACACAGGAAGTAGTCTTAGGAGATTTGATTTTTGGAGGGGAAAATGCACACCAAATTGAAAAATTCCACTTGGGTTGGAAAGTAGATAGGTAGGGCTTTCCAACGAGCTATCATGCAATCAATTGGGACCCCAGGAAGGGCCTCAAAGTCAGCTCCAAAATGGCGTGACACATAGAGAATCAGGTGCGGCGCATAGAGGATTTTTGCCTATTTTTCACTATACAGCTCAAAATTTCACCCAGTTTTGACTAGTTTTACTTTTTGATGTAACTATTGATCTAGCATGATCTAATTTGATGACCATGATGTAATGTTGGCACATTTTTACTTGTTCTAGAGGATTCATTCACTAAAAAGTGAAAATTCAATAATCAATTTCTTAGCATATAGAGGCAAGTTGTTTGATTGCCTAGATTTCAGTTCCTTGTTTAAAATTGGTTCAAACAGCTACTAGAATGATGAGCTCGACCCCTAGAGGCAAGGGAATGGGTTTGGCTTGTCTATATCATGTATTTTCTGAGTCATTTTCAGGGTTGGACATTTGGGATTGCTTGGCACATCATTGTACATTTTATCTCTGCATTTTTGGCAAAGGAAAGACCAGGGTTTTGCAGCACTTGTTGGGAGTAATGTGGCTATGTGTTTTGATGATGTTTTTCTCTATGTAATTTTAAGTTCAATTATGTTTATGTGTATCATTTTCCCTTCTCTTTTCTTCTGAAATTAAACAAATGAGTGATTAAGGTAGAATCCATTGGACTATTGTGCTCTACCTTGAAATTTTGTTTAATTTTACATGTTTTCGTCTGTTTGAGGAGGACTCTTGAGACCCTCTTTCCCTCTTTAGCTCCTCACCAGTCTGATCCATCCATTCATTCAAAATAAAGCATCAAAACGATTTCCTTCCTTGCCCCAATCAGAACTCTGCAAAAAACTAGGCCTCATCCCCGAACCCAAATTTTCCCTTCCCTTTTTCCAATACAAAACCCCCAAAAACTCAAATTAAATCCTTGCACTTCATACCTAGCCTAAGATTAGTTGTTAAATCACTCATCTCAAGCCCCATCGATTAACTTTTGCTGATATTGACTCGGAGAGAGCCCTCTCGTGTCCTTGTAGGGCTAGCTACAAGGCTGAGCGTGGTTTGATGTGGACCTAGAAGCTTACATTATCAGCCTGAGGTAAATCTAGGCTCTAACATAGTGGCGACCATACTGGGGAGAAAGTTTATTTTCATTGTTTGGCTTTGTAGACTATAGATGGAACCTGAAGTTAGCCAGGTAGCCTTCGAAACGCTTTTTCTTTGCATTAGCGAACGTAGATGAAAGCTGCTTCAGTCAATCTCCAGTCTAGTTTATAAACTGAACATCTAATCTAAATGATCACCCCAGTACATGTATAAAGTTCAGATATGATTGTTGATGGTGGACAACGATCAAACATCGGAAAGGCTGAAATCATTCACCTGGTGACTCTAAATCAGTTTTGAGATCTGATCCAAGGACTCCATTGGAGGATGAACTCGACCAGCAAAAACATGAAAGGACAATGTGGACAGATCAAGTATTCAAGTTGGAATTTAATCCAAGACATTTTTTTCTTTGTTATAAATTATTTCTTCTCTTTTCCCGAGAATGTCAAGAAGGCTTTGCAAAGTATACTATGTTTGAGAAGAGATCCTCGGCCTGCATTTGATTCCTTCCCTTTGAAGATTGTAAATACCAAAGATTTTCATGCCCTTGAACTTGTTAAGGATCCTTTTTTTGAATATTGTGATGACCGTCTTCAAATTGATGAGCCCCAAGAGACCAAGACTGATTCTATACCTTTTGTACATACCCCACTACCTTGTAAAATTCCAGATCGATACAAGACTCTAATTTTACCTCCTATATCCCATGCTTTCCCTAAAAATCATGATCTATATCTACCAAGATTTGATGGTGAACGCGACAACCTCACTGTTGAGAGATATGTTATGAATTTTGATTCTTTCCTTGACCTTTTAGAAGATGATGAAGAGGATGTCAGTATAAGGCTTTTTGCTCTTTCTTTGCAAGGCAAAGTCAAGAGTTGGTTCAAAACCTTGCCTGATGCGAGCATCTCAGATTTACAACAGTTCGTCAAAGTTTTCCTTGACAGGTGGGTGGTCAGACAGAACCCTTTCTTAATTATAGAAGAGTATACTCAATTGAAAAGACTGCCAGGGGAGACAGTGCAATAGTTTTCTGCTAGGTTTAACCAAGTTTATTATTCGATGCCTGTTAATATAAGACCTCCTCCTGGATTCGCTCTCTTGCACTACTCGGGTGCCTTTGATCTGGAAATGGAGTTTCAGCTGAGAGAAAGGAACCTTGCAACACTTGAAGAGATGCAGAACGATGCAGTAGATGTAGAGGTTTATTTGCTGATTCGAAGGGAAAAGTTGAAGGAAGAAAATATGAAAAACATAGATCCGGGGGAATTGACATCTCTAGAGGTAAAGCTTGACATTTTGGTAAGTGCAGTAGAAGAGATGATGCAAAAGATCACCGCAAGGAATGATTATGATGTTCAAGCCCATGGCTCACTGATTGAAGAAGAACAAGTTTCTAATCCAAAACATCTTCTCTCTTATCCCAGTTGTCATAGATCTGATAATGATTGTTTTATAGATCATCTTGGAGAAGAGAGATCTGTTGATATGACATGTATTCTTGATGATGTATTTTATACTGATGATTTGCCTCAGTTTGATCAGTATGATGACGATTATGTTTTCCAAACAGAAGTTAATCTTGCAGACAAATCAGCAGCTAGTTTGTGGGAGGAAGAAGTTCACTTTCAGCAGCTTGAATACAATGTTCAACCATCAAATATCAGCTATGGAAATGACAAATAAAGTGCAGCAAATTTTGAATTAAGTGAAGGATATTTGCCTTTTTGTTTTGATTCGTTTTAGTTCATCAGAGACAACATTCATGCAATCAAAAATCAACTGTCGACAAGTCTTGATTTGGACCATCTTGAGGGCAATGAAAACCTTGTTCAAGACTTCTCATATCCAGATTTGTAGCCCCCAAATTCCATTAATTGTCAAGTTGCAGATGAAGACTTGGAAGGGCACATACGATCAAATGATACAAGATGAACCCGTACCATTTTGTTCTGAATCATTTCAGTTTCTGAAGGGAAAACTACATAGTATATCTTCAAATGAGCAACCTGTAGAAAGCCATGTAATCTCATCGGAAATAATAGAAAATGGGTTGCAACAATATTTTCAAGTTTTTCATGATCCAGTAGTTGATGTGTTGGATGATGTCTGTAATCAAAGTCCTTCTCCATTGACTATCTGTGAGCTTGACAAAAGTATTGATACAATCTTGATCCACTAGCTAGTTTCTTTGTCATTTTCAATAGGAGCCTCTTCACAAAGCTCAAAACAAAGTTTGCATACATGATATGAAGAGAAGAGAATTAATCCATTGGATGAGCTAAGTCCCAGTGTGCATGAATTTTGAGATCCTTATGTAGTGTTTTTGGAGGTGGATAGAGAATCCATAGTATTCAACGGATCTATTTCCAAGTATTCATGGGAGTTTCCTTTTAGTAGTTCTCTCTTGTTGTTCATAAGCGAGCACTTGTGGAGAATTCAAACAGAAACTAGAATACTTACTTGGTTGCATTGGTTGTTTCATTTCACTTGATCAGGTGATGAATGGAACAACTAGAGTAGGTTGTATTGAATAAGCTCCCTTTTGAGCATCATTTCCAGTTTTTTGGTTGTGTTTAAGTATCGAGTCAGTTTTTAGTTGATTAAGAGTCAATTTGTGTCTTCGAGTTATTAGTTTTTAGTCATGCATTTCTGCTTGAGTTTTTGACTCCACTGCCCAATGGTCAAAGGCACTGCTTGCTTTCCCAGAAATCTGCCGTTCTTGGCACCTCTAAGGAGCTACCATCCCCATTGGACCCAATGTTAGTGTCAGTCTTTGTAGCCTTCCTCCAGTGATCGAACATGCTCTTACAAAGTGATTTTAGGGTGTCAAGGTCAAATTTTGTCATTTCAGTGAGTCTTCAAGCAAAATTTGGTCACTAGGCATTAGGTCTAGGGTTTGCTTTTACTCCTTTCAAAGTTTTCCAAATGTCGGTCCATGTCACCATTCAGCTGAGTGTACCATTATTCAAGGGGTTTTCATCATCATGTCAAGTTCCACTGGGTCATTTTACACCTTGTTCATGCTTCAGTTGTACCTAGGTAAAGTTCGTTTCCCTCTCCTAGGGTTCTGAAGGCAATTTCTCTTGGATCGTCAAATCATCAACAAAAATTGTATCCTGATGTTCATACACCTTCCCCTATCCTTAATGTACCTTATTAATCACTTCCCATCACTGAGATCCCCCAAATTCCTCCTTTTTGCACAAACCCTAGTTTCTTGCTACAACTTGACAATTTTCTAGGTTGGGCCTATGTTTAGCCCTTTTTGACCCCTTCCCCTCACTCAATCTTTGAAATTCCACTTTCCTCTTCTTTCTAACATCCCTCCCTACTTCCAAAAATTTTCTCAAGAATTTAGAAGCCTTTTATCCCCTTCATTTCGCTTCATTTTGACAAATCCCCTGTTCCACACATCGGGGTAGGTTTTACTCAAATGATGTTTCTGAGAAATAAAAGATGAATTTGGGAAAACTGAGAGAGATTTTTGTCCACAATAGGCAAAGGAAGAAAAAACTCCTTCAAATTTTACACCGGTGTCATGGTTTTAGAGAAATGTGAAAAATACAGTTGCCTTGGGAGAATTGATGCACCTCTGAAGTGACCTTGGAAAAATCAAGTTTTCTCCTAGCTTTGTTGGTAAAATGTCTTGCCTGATGAGTCAAATGATACCTAGACACAAATATATTTCCAATTAGCTATCAGGAGCTCAATTTGGAGTTGATAAACACCTTCAAAAGTTGACTGCAACAACACTCTGCCTTGAGGTAGCCTCCTTTGGCACATTTTGACTAGTCTTGGGAGATTTGTGTTTTGATAGGGAAAATGAACTCCAAATTGAAAAATTCTAGTTGGGTTGGAAATTAGACTCAAATAACTTTCCAATGAGCTATCCCGCACCCAATGTGGATGCCAGGAAGGCCTCCAAAAGTCTCCTGCAAAACGCACTACGCACAGGGTTTGGTGGCACGACGCATTGGGCAACTGGCGCGGCGCATAGGGAAGGCGTGGCACATTGAGCTGGATTTCTCAGTGCAAACATAAACTGGCACAACACATAGGGAAGGCATGGTGCATTGGGTTTTAGGCACGGTTCATAGAGCTGCCAACCGCAAAACTTCAAAAACTTGCTCCAAATCGCTCAAAATGCTTGGGTCTTCACTTGTACAAGTAAGATGGGATTCCATCATTGTTTTTCATCCAAGGTTAGTGCTTATGGTTGTCTCATGGTGTTTTTATCATCAAACCATACCAAAGAAAATAATATTAGGGTTTTGTGTTAATTATTTGGCTACCAAGTTATCCCCTCACCTCAATCACTCCCTACTCCATTTTCCCTTGATTTCCCTATCCCTAAGTCACATCATTCCTTATCATTCCTATTTCCCCATCTCATTTGTAAAATCCCTAAACCCAAAAAAATCAAGTGACTATCCCATTGTCTCCACATTTGACAAATCAGAAGTTTTAAAAGAGAAAATTTCACTTGGTTACAGTCCTTTGTTCCCGTTGTCCTATTTCTCCCACAGTCTTTTCCCTTTGGCACACATTTGGCACATAGTTGGAAATTGGAGATAAAGACACCAAGTTCTCATTTCTAATTTTCAAAAAACCAAACATACACTTTACATACACCTTGCAGCACCATAGAGATGGACACCGACATATCATATGAACAAGACAGTGATTTCCACCACTGAAACTGCATGCACCAGGAGGACACTAAAACGTCGAAAAAGGGAGGATAGACTCTGAATCTTGGATGAAGCCTTTTTGGCCGAGCATGGTACTTGATGAGGGAACTTCAGTCAAAATTTCAAGAAATTTGGAGAAATTTTTGCATTTTGAAAATGTTTTGCACTAAAAAACAGGGTTTTCCTCCCTATGCGCCGCACCACGTGGCACTTGCTTTTGCTAGAGGGCCCCAAATCACAAAAAGTTTGCATTTCAAATTTTTCATAAAAATTTATGCTTTCTTGTCGATGGCCAAGAGATTTTTTCAGGTTTTGAACCCTCAAGAGGTCAAAAACACTCAAAAATGACCTGACTGCCCCTATTTTGACACACAGGAAGCAGTCTTGGGATATTTGATTTTGGGAGGGGCCAATGGACACCAAATTGAAAACTTCCACTTGGGTTGGAAATTAGACAAGCATAGCCTTCCAAAGAGTTATCATGAGCTCAATTTGGGCTCCAATAAGGGCCTCAAATTCAGCTCCAAATTGGCACGACGCATAGAGAATCAGGCGCGATGCATAGAGGATTTTTGCCTATTTTTCACTGTACAACTCAGAATTTCGCCCAGTTTTGACTAGTTTTACTTTTTGATGTAACTATTGATCTACCATGATGTAATTTTATGACCATGATGTAATATTGGCACATTTTTACTTGTTCTAGAGGATTCATTCACTAAAAAGTGAAAATTAAATGAATGAATCAGTTTCCTAGCATATATAGAGGCAAGTTGTTTGATCGCCTAGATTTCAATTCCTTGTTTAGAATTGGTTCAAACAGCTCCTAGAATGATGAGCTCGACCCCTAGAGGCAAGGTAATGGGTTCGGCTTGTCTAAATCATGTATTTTCTGAGTCATTTTCAGGGTTGGACATTTGTGATTGCTTCGCACATCATTGTACATTTTATCTCTGCATTTTTGGCAAAGGAAAGACCAGGGTTTTGCAACACTTGTTTGGATTCATGTGGCTCTATGTTTTGATGATGTTTTTCTCTATGTAATTGTAAGTTCACTGACATTTATGTGTATCATTTTCCCTTCTCTTTTCTTCTGAAATTAAACAAATGAGTGATTAAGGTAGAATCCATTGGACTGCTGTGCTCTGCCTTGAAATTTTGTTTAATTTTACATATTTTCGTCTGTTTGAGGAGGACTCTTGAGACCCTCTTGCCCTCCTTAGTTCCTCACTAGTCTGATCCATCCATTCATTCAATCTAAAGCATCAAAACGATTTCCTTCCTTTCCCCAATCAGAACTCTGCAAAAAACTAGGCCTCATCCCTGAACCCAAATTTGCCCTTCCCTTTTTCCAACACAAAACCCCCAAAAACTCAAATTAAATCCTTGCACTTCATACCTAGCCTAATATTAGTTGTTAAATCAATCATCTCAAGCCCCATCGATTATCTTTTGCTGAGATTGACCCAAAGAGATCCCTCTCCTATCCTCATAGGGCTAGCTATGAGGCTGAGCGTGGTTTGATGTGGACCTAGAAGCTTACCTTTTTAGGCTGAGGTAAATCTAGGATCTAACAAAACCTATGACCATATATTAATTTAGGAAATAATGCTTGTGAAATTGGAATGACAATGTGCATGTGCGATGGTAATGATTAACCAATGTTTGACGTGTAGCCCGTATGAAGTAGGGTGAAGGTGCAAGGTAGTGGAACAAGGTGGTGGCTCCAATGGCAGTAGGGATTAGTTATAATAATGGTGAATTGGGGATCAACATGTGGTTGCACAAATAAAAATGAAAGAAAAGCTAATGGGGACAAGACATCAATCTGAATGTGGGAGAATGGGTAAATCATAGCAAGTAATGGAGGTAGATTATTACTTAGCCTATTATGCATACACTTTCAATATAGTCTAAATAAATAAAAATGTCCCCATACCTTGGTTAGCATTTTATTAATATTCTGGAACTCGAGAGCAATAATAGCAGTACCAATTTTGATCTTTGGTGAAGTGTGATATTCATGACTGGTTTCATGATGAAAAATTAACTCAGAACACTAGAATCATTTCAAGATATTGATACTCTACCATCCATATTAATTTTGGTGCTGATGAGTGGAAGTTTCTCTTTGTACACTTCTTTTATACCTAATTATGAATTCTAGTGAAAAAGCATTTAGTATCCATGCCTAATTCCTCATAATACCAATTTTATGTAAAGAACCTCTGAATTGAACTGAAAAATAATAGAATTCTTCTTGAGTATCTTATGTAGCCCTATAGAAAAATTTGGCTTCTAGTTACTACACATAATCTGGATCATCATTCCATGGATTTTAACTAGGCCTGGAATGATTACTGCCTGGGGCATTTCACTTTTAGAGAGTCTGAAATGCAAAACAAATACTCCAGAGGGCTTCTTTTTCGTACTTATTCTGCTGAGCCCAGAAAAGAATAATTTTGTACTCAGCAGATCCATAGCTGTTGCTACCTCATAGATTTATCGAACTTGAGTTAGTCACTAGTCAGGGTATTCCTCTTTAGAGAGTCTGAAAAACCCAAAGTAGACTCCAAGGGGGTTTCTTTTCCGTACTTATTCTGCTGAACTTGGAAAATAATGTACTCAATAGATTCCAAACTACCATTGTTCCATAATATTTATGAGCCTAGATCAGTCCTTTCTTAGAACATTCACCTTTTAGGAGTCTGAAACATTCAAAGAGGTCTCTAATGATCCTTTTCCATAAGTAATATATCAAGTCTGGCTAAAGGAATAAAATTACCCTTGACAGGATTTTCCCTTATTCTATGAGAGCTATGGGGAAAACAAAAGGGTCAACTCACTGTTATTTTATACTATGTACATAAATATAAATATACATATATAAGTAAAATTAGTTTGAAGAACCAGTAGGAGCTGGATCCTTCTCTTGAACCAACTCCATTTCTGTATTTTGCATTACTTCCTGCAAAAATTCTTGGTAAGAGAGCGGTCGATGGTATATCTTAAATTTATGAACATTCACCACAAATATGGTCTGATTAGAATCAATTATTTTTATTTCAACAGAACCATTATCAAAGACTTCTTCCACTTCATAAGGTCGCAACCACCTAGTTGGAAATTTCCCTTTAAAGCATTTAAATTTACTATCATATAACAATGCCCAATATTCTAGTTGAAAGGCCTTCTTCTTAATGTACTTGTCATGCCACCATGCTCTCTAATATTGTACTAACATAGTCCATTGAAATGCATCTTGTCTGATTTTGTCAATCTCATTCAATGAAATAACCTTTACTTCTCCGCTTCATTCAGATTCATCCCCAATTAAGTAGTTGTCTGAAATTATTTTACCTAAAACTCAATGGGAAGTAGTACCTATTTCCCATATACTAACTCTAAAGGATTTTGTCCTATCACATTCCTCCAATTTATTCGGTAAGCCCATAATGCCTCAGGTAGCTTGTCAGCCTAGTCATCATGGTGAAGCTAAATTGTCTTAGTGAGGATATATTCTAAGACTTTGTTGGTGGATTCAACCTGTCCATTTGCCCGAGGGTGGTATGGAGTAAACTTCTGGTATTTGATCTGATATTTTTCAGTTATAGATTTCATTAGTTTGGATGTAAATAGCATTCCCTCATCAGTAACAATCTCTCTAGGTACCCCAAATCGAGCGAAGATGTCCTGAAAAAGGAAATCTATCACAACTTTCTGAGAAGAAGAATATAAAGCCTTGGCTTCTACCCACTTTTTCACGTAATCAATACAAACCAATATGTACCTCTTCTTCTTGGACATGGGAGAGATGAGTCCTACAAAATCCAATGCCCATTTCTCAAAAGGTTACACTGATATCTACATTTGGAGAGAAATGTCATCAGTCAGAATTGGCCTCCCCATTATTTTATAGACATCATAACTTGAAACAAACCTTTTAGCATCTTTGAAAAGAGTGGGCCAATAATATCCTGCATGTAGGACCTTATAGGTCATCCTTTTATCTGCAAAGTGTCCACCACATGGCTCACTGTGGCAAGCCTTCAAAACATCAAGCATCTCATCTTCCTACACACATCTTCTCATAATTAAATTGGATCTTGTGTGGAACAGGGCCCCATCTATCTAAGAATAATTGGCACTTCGTTGCACAATGTTATGCTTTTCCTTGGTGGAAATATTTTTTGGTAGCCTCCTTGTCACCAGGTAGTTAGCCATGTCAGTAAACTGGGGAGTGCATGTTGAAACTACGAACAAATCTTCATTTGGAAATCATCCAGAATTGGTATTGAAGCTCTATCTTGGGTAATGTTCATTCAGGATAAGAAATCTGTAGCCAAATTGTTTCTTCCATGCCTGCCAATCACAATAATGTTAAATTCTTGTAATAAAAGTAACCATATCATAATTCTTCCATTAGTAATAGGCTTATTCATAAGAAATCTAATGGCAGAATGATTAGTATGGACAAAATTATCATAAATGGTAATATAATGCCTAAATTTGTTAATGGCATGAATGACTGCTAATAATTATTTCTCAGAGACTGTATAACTTAGCTCTATAGGCGAAAGGTTCTTGCTAACAAAGTAAATAGCATAAGGAAAGTGATCCTCCCTTTGACTCTGTATATTTTAACCCCGTACAGAAATTACCTGCATACGAATTCTAAAAATAAAAAATAAACAATGGTGAGAGCATAAAACATAAAACATATATAAACAAAGATTTTCCCTTGGACCCCAAAATCGAAAATACCAGATTGATTTTTCATTATATTCCTTTCAATATTACAATATATATATATATATATATATATATATATATATATATATATATATATATATATATTATATATATATATATATATATATATATATATATATATATAATATATATATGCCAAAGCATCCATAAACTCGAATCCATTAACCTTAGATTAGAACATAACCATAGTTCCCTTGACCGGATCTACAAAATACCATGGACAGAAAACCATCATGCCCAAAAGCATGTGTGAAATCCATGCAAAAAACCATAGGTAGGTCCACCCACCTAATATAGGGCCCAAAAAAAATTCCCGAGTTGCTGCCCTAGACCCCATGCAAGGGGGCTACCACCCTCCTGCTACACCTTGTGCAATGTACAGGGGGGGATACCGCCCCTGCTATGACACCCCCGCGCGTGGGGTAGTCGTGGAAAGAATATAACACACCCAACATTCTCCTACTTTTTGTTTTCTTTCCACATGTGCCTACAAGAGAGATTAGTCATTAATCCAACCCTACAATGCCCATTATTTATCTACACCAATAGAACTTATCAATGCTCACAGACTTTTTCAATACATCTACAATATTCTTCAAAGTGTCCACCTTTACCAGCAACACCATTTTGTATTCAACCATATCCCTCACAAAGCGATACTGAAAATCAATGTGCTTTGTCTTTGAATGATAAGCAGGGTTCTTTGCCAAGAAAATTACACTTTGGCTATCATAGTCTATCCTTATAGCTCATTGTACTAACCCCATACTTGAACACAATCTTTTCAACCAAATTGCTTCCTTGCTTGCATGAGTGGTTTCCATGTATTTTGCATCTGTAGTTGAAAGTGCCACTACAAACTATCTCTTACTCATCCACCTGATTGCACCTCCATATAGGTTAAACACATACCCACTTGTATATCTTCTCTGATCTAGATCTCCAGCAGAGTCTACATCAACAAAGCCATGGATGTCCAAAATTATGTCCAATATTGGTCTTCCTTGGTAGCACAAACCATAATCACTAGTGCCACACAAATACCTAAAAACCCGCTTCACTATTGTCTAATGCTCCTTCTCTGGTTTTTACATAAATCTGCTTAATACTCCCACTGCATGTGGAATGTCTAGTCTAGTACAGACCATTGCATACATTAGGCTACTGACTGCACTTGCATATGGAACATGGGACATGTCATATTCCTCTTCTTGTATCTTTGGACATTATTCAACAAATAATTTTACACCTACAAGAATAAGAACCTTCACTGGTTTACTATCCTGCATATTAAATCTTTGCAGTGTTATCTCGACATACTTCCTTTAGTTTAACTAGAGCTTCCTATTTGCCCAATCTCATTTAATTTCCATGCCCAAAATATAGTTTGTAGCACCAAGATCCTTCATGTCGAATTTGGAGGAAAATTGAGTCTTCAATTCCCGGATAATTTCTTTGTCATTTCCAACCAGCAACATATAAATGTATCAAATTCCTGATACCACATCCTTGGTGATTGTTTTAACCTATACAAAGACCTTTTTAACTTGCATACTAGTTATTCCTTACCCTTTACTGTAAATCCTTTAGGTTGCTTCAAGTAGATCTCTTCTTCTAGATCCCCGTGAACAAATGTTATCTTCACATCCATCTGTTCTACCTGAAAATCAAAACCAACAATATCAAATAAAAGTAATCTAATATAAGCTACCTTGGCAATAGGAGAAAAAATATCACCGAAATCAATTCCCAAAACCTGGGAATAACCATTTGCTACCAACCGAGATTTTTATTTATCCACCTTACCTTCTGCATTCATCTTCTTCTTAAACACCCATTTATTGCCAATTGGTTTCATTCCCGCCGACAAATCCACCAGATCCCAAGCCTCATTTTTGTGCAAAGATGTCATTTCATCAACCATGGCCTCTTTCCAGAGTTTTCCATCTTTTGAATATGTTAGTTCCCTGACATTTCTAGGATCATCATCAGTAATAAATAAAGAAAAATTTTGAACAGAAAGCATATGGACTATATATTTCTAGCTGCCTTCTTTCTCGAACAGATCTTCTCACAGCTGGAGTTTGTGGCCCTTCATCTTCTAATTACTCTTCTGTTTTAGAGTCTGATTCTTCCTTATTTAGCTCAAACTTTATCTTCTCAGGTTCCATTGGTAGGACTTCATGTTTAATAACATCTTTCACCTCTCCAAACACCACATCTCATTTGTACACAAACCTTCCTTGTTTCTGGGTTCCAAAGTTTATAACCTTTTAAACCATCCTTATACCCAATAAAGATGCACCTTTCATATTTACTATTCGACTTTGTTCTTTTCTCCTTTGGATCATGTACATATGCATCACATCCAAATACCCTCAGATGTGAAAGAGAACGTTTCTTAACAGTCCATACCTCTTATGGAGTCTTATCCTCCAAAGCTGATGAAGGTGATCTATTGATCAAGTAACATGCAATCTCCACCTCCTCTGCCCAAAATTCCGATCCTAACCCGACACTCCTGAGCATGCTTCTTGCCTTTTCCATCAACATCTTGTTCATTGTTTTTAAAAATCCATTTTTTTGAGGTGTGTATGGAGTAGTCTTATGTCATATTATACCACTCTTCTTACAGGACTCTTCAAATTCCTTCTTGAAAAACTCTCCACCGTTATTTTTCCTCAGCACCTTTATCTTCTTCTATGTCTGGTTTTCCATTAGAGCCTTAAATTCTTTAAACCTGTCAAAGACTTTAGATTTCTTCTTGAGGAAATATATCCATGTATTCCTTGAGAAGTCATCTATAAATGATACATAGTACATAGACTTACCTATTGATGGAACCGACACAGGTCCAAACACATCATTGTGCACAAGCTCTAATATATGTTTCGCCCTCTTAGCACTAGAGGTGAAACTCACCCGATTTTGTTGCCCATATACACAAATTTCAAAGAAATCAATATCCAGAGAGGAATTAGAAATATCGTCTCCCATACCATTACCATGAAGTATTCAAAGGCTCTTCTCTCCAATATGTCTAAGCCTTTCATGCCATAGCATGGTCTTTTCTTTAGAGACCACTAGATTTTATGCTCGACTTTTAGAAACCATAGAACTATTGCACCCATCAGTAACAATGCTACCTTGAATCTTGTATAGAATTCCAATCCGAACTCCCCACATCAATACCATTTCTCCCCAAACCATCTTGCAGGTATCTTTCTCGAACATTATTTTTACACCTGCATCATCTATCTTCCTTACATAAATCATATTTTTGGCCAATTCATAACACCCAGAAGCATTATAATCCTTCCACCTTACAACTTCAACTTGAATTTTCCACGACTAACAATTCTAGCCTTCCTATAATCCCCTAAGAAAAAATCACCACCATCATATTTCTCATACTCACAGAACCACTCTCTATGGGGAGTGAAATGACAGAATGCACTTGATTCAATCAACCATGCCTCATGATCTACATGTGTACTTGAAGAAGAATCAAAGTACACATCCCTAGCTTCATCTGTGGTGGTTTTCATCTTTACAAAAGGAGTATCATTAGATCCCTTTCCTTTTCTCAGGAGCTTTAGATTTACAGTCCCTTTTGAAATGCCCTTCCTTTCCTCATTTCCAGCACACCTTTACAATTTTTCAGGGAGATTTAGATCTCCCACTCGAGGACTTATTTTTGTTTCTATTCTAGGACCGTTCTCGTATAGATAAGGAATCACCATTCTGGTACTCCATATTTTTCCATCTCATCTCCTTCGACAACAAGGATGAGACTATTTCATCAAATTGTAAGGTAGTTGCATTGCTATCTATTGCAACAACTAGACTATCCCACGAATCTGGTAGAGAACACAACAAATTGATGCACTTATCTTCGTATGAAATTTTAATATCAACAGATAACAACTGGCTTACTACAGTATTAAAGGCGTTCAGATGCTCTATCAACAAGTGTCCATCTTTCATCGTCAGGTTATACAACATTTTCCATAGCAACAATTTATTCACCAGGGACTTAGATTGGTACAAAGTCCCTAACTTGTCCCACAAAGCCTTCGTCGAAGCTTCCCCTGATACATTCAACAATACTGAGTCTGAGACACACAATCGTATTGTGCTCTTTGCCTTCTGATCCAACTTCGCTTAGTATTGAATTGATAATGTTGTCAGTTTAGTACCTAGATCCACCACGATCCACTAATCTTTATCCACTAGCAGATCCTCCATATTGAGTTTCCACAACTCAAAACTATGACCATTAAATTTCTCGATCTTTATCTTTCCAATGCTCATCATATTCTTTCACCACAAGAATCGATATCACAAATTTCCCACTAAACAGGTTCTACCACAGGCTCGAGAGAAACCCCTCAGCAATAAAGGCATCCCCTTGAAGCCGAAACAACTATTATACCAAATGTAGGTTTAAACCCCGTACAAAAATTACCTGCATACGAATTCTAGAAAAAGAAAATAAACAATGGAAAGAGCATAAAACATAAAACAAATATACATAGAGATTTTCCCCTAGATCCAAAAACAGGGACTACCAAATTGATTTTTCATTATATTCCTTTCAATGTTACAATACATATATATACATGCTGAAGCATCCATAAAATCCAATCCATTAACCTTGGATTAGAACATAACCATAGTTCCCTTTATCGGATCTAGAAAATACCATGGATAGAAAAACATCATGCCCAAAACCATGTGTGAAATCCATGCACAAAACCATAGGTAGGTCTACCCACCTAATATAGGGTCCAAAAAAATTTCCCGAGGCGTTGCCCCAAACCCCATGCAGGGAGGCTACTGCCACCCCGCTATGCCCGATGCAACATACAATGCATGGGGTAGTCATGGAAAGAATATAACACACACCCAATAGACCCAACACAGCTCCAAGGGTAGTGTTTGATGCATCAGTTCAAATGTGAGAAGGGAGAGACCAATTTGGTCCTCTTAATACCAGAGTAGTGGTCAATTTTTCCTTCAATTATTGAAAAGCATTATGACAGTCAGTATCCCAAAAAATTCAACATCTTTAGTAAAAACTTTAAACATAGGTGTTGCAATTTTAGTGAAGTTTTCAGAAAATCTCCTATAGTATCTTGCATGTCCCAATAAACTTCTTACATCTTTTTGTGATGTGGAAATTGGAATGTGTGATATTACCTCTATTTTTGCAGGGTCAACTTTTATCCCTTTGTGTGATACGTGGTGTCCCAAAACAATTCCCCTAGTTTGCATCATTTTGAATTTAATACTACTAAGGGCCAATTGAGCCTCTTGGCAACGAATCAATATTTTTTCCAAATTTTCCAAAGCTTTTTGAAAGTCATCCCCATATACTGTGAAGTCATCCATATAGACTTCTACACATTCATGTATCAAATCAGAAATGATAGCTAAAATATCTCACTGAAAGGTAGCTGGGGCATTACATAAGCCAAAAGGAAGAACTTGGTAGGCGTAGGTTCCCCATGGATAGGTGAAAGTAGCATTTTCTTGATCTTCTAGGGCTATTTGAATTTGATTATAATCGTTATATCCATGCCGAAAAGAGAAGTACTTTTACCTTGACAATGTATCAAGTACTTGATCAATGAAAGGTAAAGGAAAATACTCCAGCAAGGTAGCCTTATTAAGCTCTCTCTAGTCCACACAGATTCTCCATTTCCCATTTTTATTCGAGAATACCACCAAGGGTGATACCCATTTGTTGTCTAAAATAGGGTAAATGAAATCTTCACTTAAACGTTTCTGCAATTCATCCTTAACAATTTATTTAAGAGTTGGGTTCATTCGTCTTTACGGCTGCCTCTTCATTTGTATAAACACGATGTACACAAGTGTCTAGATGAATACCTTTCATGTCCAAATAACTCCAAGCGAATGCTCCAGAGTTCTTTTGGACCATATTCAATACCTATTGCTTATGTTTTGTACTTAATTATGTACCAATGTACAGTGTTTTTCCAGCACTAATTTCAATGGGTTTAGTACTTACTTCGATGTTTCCTTCTAAGGTTTCCATAGTAAATGATACAAACATAGCAGGGTGACAAGTTTCCTGAAATTCATTGTTGAAAACATGATGCTAACCATTAAAAGAGACAATATAATTAATGCAATTAATAGCAGACAAAAACTTCTGCAAAACAAGTTCTTCTGAATGTTCCTGAAGTCCCCAAGATTTTTCTAGAGTTAATAAGGGAAGCATATATTTATCCTTTACATAGGGATTCTCTAGCCAAAGAGGTACTTCAGTGGCCATTTGGGCAGGTGGAAAAATAGTTAATTCTTGATTTTGTAATCCATTAGAAATAATCATTTCCCCATTTCTGCACCCAATGACAATGACGGTGGCCAACCAAGATCAACCTAAGACTACTGGATGTATGGGTTTAGAAGTCTTTGGAAAAATTAGAATGAAATCAATTGGGTATTCCCAGGAAGCTATTGTTACCACTATGTCTTCTAGGATCCCCACTGTTAGGTTCCTATACCAATAGGTGTCATATATCATGATTGACTTGGTTTAACTCTGAAATATGTTCATATCTTTGCTTGTTGCAAATGTTTTCCATATTTGTGAAAAACAAAAAATTAAAAAATGTAAAGAGGGTATGTCCTAGAAAAGAATAAAAGGACAAAAAGAAATAAAGAAAAGGTAAAAAAATGAAAGAAAATGAACCCCAACAAAAAAGAAAAGACCATGAAAGTGTGCAAGCCTAAATGCCACTACTATTTACTTTATGCATAATAAAGATTGTGTGAAACTTGTTACTTATGCCACAATCCATGGTAACCAAATAGTTTAATATTGGTTATTCCATGTTTTGAATTTCATGCTTAGAGATAGAGAATAAAATCTGACCAAACTGTTTAATCTTGGCAGATAAGTAGATAGGTAGAGTGAATAAAAGGAGCTCAACAATTTAATATAAGCCCTTATATGTAATAAGCATAGATTTAGATAGATATCACTATGTAAAAGAAAAGAAAGTGTGAAAAGGGTTTGCCAGTCTAAGTGCGTCCTGATAGAGAAGTAAAAATGCTAGGATAAAGTAGGTAGGGTAAGTAGATGATGGTTTCAAAATAAATGTGTGGTGAATGGTTAAGTTTAATGCTTAAATCTTTTGCTTTCATCACTTGGACAAAGCACAACTCACATTGGAGACAGCAAATCAAGGAAACAAAGTCAAATTAATTAACTTCCTTACTCCATTTTTCCCTAAAAATTCACTAATTTCCCCTAAGTGCTAAAGGTACCTATAAACAAGTTAGAGGGGCTCAGAGAATTTCTCTGACTTTTGGAGGGACCGGACCCTTGGCCCAATAATTTGAAATACCTAAAGTACTTAAATCCCCTTCATCAACATTTACCCCTCCATAAAATCATTCATTCCCTTAATAAAGCTTTTCCTAAGTGAAATCCTATTTTACTTAGGGAAATTAAAACATTCTCCATATAAACCCTTATATTCACTTAGCCTAATTCTTAAATGTGTATGATGAAAATGCTTTCAGAAACATTTTAACTTAGCGTGCATTCATATCTTACAAAATCATATTAACTACTAATTAATCTTACCATTTAACTCTCGAAAATAAATACCCCTTACCCATAATATTATTACAAACCCAATAAATTGTATATCCCGCTCCATGGTTGCAATATAACCTTAATAATGTTTGGTAATGGGATTAATTAGTCAAGCTGTGACTAATTAAGAACCCCGACCCCCGCCATGCTAAATAAAGGGTTAATTGATCATCAAGATTAATTAACAATGTTTGACCAATCACATTGCCCCCGATGTAATTAAAGTATTTAATTAAATGTCGGGCCCCCTCCATTAACTATTAGTCACTTCCCACCCCCGACCACCGTCCGATCAGATCTCTCAGATCCAACGGCTATTGCTCATATCGTGCAAGCCTTTTGGTTGGACGTTAAACGCGTGATATGAGCAGTTTTCCCAAAATGGTCGATGCTACGTGTCAACTAATTAGTGGAAACACGTGGCCCTCCCTTAATACTTCTAACCTTCCATAAGTGGTGTGATGAAACCCACTTAGCGCCTCCCACAAACGACAAAACGTCACATCGTCAAGATGACGACACTTGTCTTTGTCACTAAACTCGCCAAAATATTGACTTTTCATAAAAACTGATTAGAATCCATTCTTCATCTTTTATCCAAAACAGTTCCATGGATGAACGCAGTATGTCCAAATCAGCCAGTTCGTCCCCAAACTGTCAACCACCTTGAACACTGCCCTTCAACGCTGCTACAATCCACTGTGTGCATCCTGCAAACGTGAACATCCTTGCTAGTTGCTCAGAAACAGATACTTACCAAACTTTCTCCTGAAAACCTTGTTATATACTAAGAATTCCTCTAAACTGCTTTAAAACCCAAAATTTTCAGTATTTTTGAGTTGTTAAGCTGAGTTTAAAAAACTCCTAGATACCTCTGTTCTCGACAATTTCATTGAAAAACCCTGTTGCATCCCTAAAAACAAAAGAACTAGGGATGGAAACCCCCGTGGCCCTTAATGTAGCTCCAATCACTACTCCTCACAGGGACTTGGACTACCTTCCCTTAGCAGATAAAGAATTCCAAATAAAAGACCTTGAACCTGATAAAGACCCCTTGAAAATATATTGCCAATGTCGAGACGATTACATGAACAATTCTGATACCGTAGGACTTTGGGAATCAAATCTCCCAAAGTACATATTCCCTTTTGTGCACATTTTCCCGGACATTATGCACCAATGCCAGGCCAATTATAACCCTAACCTCAGAGTTGTAATGTCCCCCGATTAGTGAGTCTTGTTTACCATTACTGCTAATTCAATTAACAAAATGTTACATCTTCAGCTCGGCCAGAACCTCACCCCCATTTCCATTGGATAATTACTTGAAAAATCCACCATAATATCTATTTCTAAACTCAACAATGTTTGCCATACCTTCATGAATGAGAATCATCTACCCAAAGATCCCCCTCCTTACCTAACATGTTTCTTCACTGATATAGGCAAAGATATTGTTTATATGATTGCTGGCATTATGGGTTTCAATACTAGTGAGTTTGTTGATGAGTTGACCCTAGTTCTCATGTCTGTCTTAACCCTTGGATAGCCTCCTATTGTCAAATATGACTATGCTTCATTCATTGCTGAAAAAATCCATGACCGATTCGTGAGGCTAGAAAATGAGAGAGTGTTTAAGTATTCTACAGTCATATATCACCTCTTTATTTACTATCAATTTGACAAAATTCCCATTCTTTATGCACAAGCTTGATACCAAAGGTAACCCTAGGTCAGTCATTTTCTGTACCTCTATTTTTAACGACTCACCCTTTTCTCCCTATTCATATATAGATTTCATTGATCAGTTTGTCCATCATATAACCACCATACTGATAGGAATTCCCCCCCCAGAATCAATGATGATATCAAAAGAATCCTTCATTTGTCAAAGCAATATAGGATAGGTGACTGGTACTTATACCAGAATCATACTGATATCAAAGTCTATGGGTGTGAACTACCTCCCTACAAATTGCCCAAGTATGTCCCCATGAGAATATTTTCCCTAGAGTACTAACGACAAATAATCAACTCTGATCAAAACCATTTCATGAAAGCAAAGAAGAAAGCCCAGCTGAGAATCAAAGAGGCCCATTTGTGTGCAACAACAGAAATGCAGGGCAAGAAGCAGAAGAAATCATAGAGAGGAAGATGCATTTAAAGAAAAGCTTTGCTTGGGCCTATGATCCTCACAGTTTCATCTGTGATAGAAGGATAAAACACAAGTTATCACCTTATATTCATTACAACATCCCTGAAATAGAACAATATGCCAATATGAATGAATGGAGGGAAGGGACATTGATAGAGCAAGATAGTGATAAAGTTGAAGTTGAGAATGTGATGAAAGATTTGGAGAAAAGAATTGACCTGGACTCCTTTGTACAGGTGCAAGTAGAGTCTTCCAAAAGGTCAGCCCAGGAAACCAATGCTCCCATAGCTGAGCCTTCACAGAGGCAAACTCTAGAAATAGGTCCATCTACATCAGAACAACCAGAGATAATAGAACAGCTAAAGAAATCAGAGCAACAACCTGAAATCTCTGTAGAGTTAGACCCACCACAGACACATCCAGATCAAACTAATATGGGAAATCCTCCAGTACTATAGACTCCTCTAAATGAGGAAAAGAATCTAAAAAGAGACAGGGAAGCAGCTACCCCTCCAAGCATACCCACAGATCAACCCTTTGCTAAGAGGCAAAGGATGAATCCATATTCAGAGGAGGAATTCATTGAAGAAACTATAGAAAGCATGAGAAAAGAAGGGATAAATAGTTTACAAATGTTCCCAATAGGTGATACACCCTCAAGTTCACATAGGCAAGAGCTAGAAAGACAATAGAGTATAGAAGCTTCATCTCTCAGGTCTTCTTCTTAGAAAATTATAGATATAAAGGGGAAGTTTAAAGAAATCAAGACAAAGAATGAACAACTAAAGGCCCAAGCCTATGCTTAGTACTTAAAGATGGCCCCTACAAACTAAACCAGATTGATGTTAGCCTTTGACATGAAAGAGGGAAAAATGCAAATGGTTTTCCTAAAGCCCACAGTGCTGCAGCCAAAATCCTTGCCATATTATCTCAAAACTGACTTTGAAGTCATGGCTAAAGACATCCACCCTATTGATCAGATTGAACTACACAAGCAAACATGTGAGATGGTCTACTCAACACTAACCAACAAAGCAATGATGGCTCATAGATTGCAAAATTCATTGAGCAACACTACAACCCAATTGCAACTAGAGAAAGCCTCCTCACAGGCAAAAGATAAGAGGATAAAATCACTAGAAGAGTTAGTAATTGAGTTGGGTCATGACCCAAAAGATGTTAAGGCAACAAAAAGCTTAATTAAGAAAAAAAATGAAGACATAGCTGCACTTAGAAAATAGTTGAAGTTGCCACCACTCATTCACCCTCAGACTGCTGAAGTGATAGAGAAGAAAAATGACGAAGAACTTATGGACTTGGCCCTTAAGTTAAATGAGAAACTGAAGGAAACAGAGCAGGAATTGGAGAAATTAGTGTAGTCAAGGCAGAGTGAGTCGACCACACAACCTCAAACTGTAGTGACAGTAGTTTCAACAGCAGTCCCTTCTACACTGGCAACTGTTTTAGCACCAAACATTCTTCTGGCAACTACACCCATAAAGGCAACATGTACATCACAGGAAGGTACACCTACACAGAGCAAAAAATACTTGATTAATTCAATGGAAGAAATGGAACTCCAAGTAACATAGCTGCAGAAAGTAAAAGAGAAATTCACTACTTTGGAGAAGAAATATGATATATCAAAGATGAATTATGTATAAGAAATAAGGAAAAACAAAGGCATGACATAGCAAATTAAAGCATTGGAGAAGGATCTATCATTTGAAAAGCCTTGGACCAATATCATTGATTCCATCAATGATATTTGGTCATCAATTCAAATTATTTTTGAACAGATTGATCTAGTAAAGCTTTCTCTTGAAGAAATTGAGAAGACCAGAGAAGAGCTATGTGAATAGTAAAAATAGACAATAGTTAGAACAATTAGACATTGAGGATAGGACTGCTACCATCCTTGAAAGAAAGAAAGTGTTGACCAAAAGGAATCTAATGCAAGGCCTGGAAAGAAGATGTTAAAGCATGCAAGAAGATATAGAGGAGTTCATGAAGAAATTTGACATCTTAAGAATGAAAGGACTCCCCAGTCCTTTAGTCATCAACGATTAATGGTTCAAATTGAGTACATTAACAAATTACATCAGTAGGATGAAAATCAAGCTAGTTCATCTTTAGCCAAGGCATTACCAACAGGGAAGGTGTTGTACGACGGTTTAGAGAACCTCTTTTTTATTGAACATGAAGTAAAGAACTTATTCCCAGTACAACCCAATTTTGTGAAATATGATGACGCTGATGAAATTTATATAATGTTGGTAAGGATGAAAATACCAAATGAAGAATGGTAACAGTTAGGGAATTCTTGAATGCTAATTACTTCGTATTTTATCCCTTTGGTCCAATTGAACAAAGAATTCTTAATTTCCCTTTGTTGATAGGCCTCTTCTGTTCCTCATTTTGACCTCGATTAAAGGATTTTTGATTGCCCTTTCTCCCTGGTTAAGACCATTTCATCCACCTGAACCTGACATTTGCCTTTTGTTTTACTACCTTGCCCTGTGAGTTTACCCTTTAGTAAATGATCTAATCCAGTTAATCCATCACTCTATTGACTCCATAGCCGAATGGCCTGAAGCCTAGTTTTCCCATTTGTTTTAGAATTCCACCTCTCAAACAAAACAACCCTGAACATTTATAAATAGCCTAAAATATTTCCAAATATAGCTAGATCATAAAGAGAGAGCCCTCTCTGAGTACAGATTGGCTAGATTCTGTACTTAAAAGATTGGTTTGTGGTTACCTCGGACCCCTTTCCTTCTTCCCATAACTTCTAAGGAAATTCTGAGTGATAACATAGTGGTGACTCCACTGGGAAAAGACCAATTCCTCAGTCAAAACAAATCTTTAAAAAACACAAAGTTTGATTACATGCATCTTAAAGAATTCATATAAGCTATTTTGATGTCTTTATAAGAAATTGCAAAACAAAAGACCTAAAATCTAGCTTCAGAAATAACTCAATACACTAGGGCCAATCTTGACCCTAATCCACCCCCAATGTTCGAGAACCCTAATTTGATCCCCAGAATTCTTAGAAGACAAGAAAGTTCTGTTAGCCCTCGACCCATATTTAGATCTCAATCTTGTCCTATTGAGTGGTTGTTCCTAAAAGACCTTCCCTTTGATGAGTACATTGAAACCTCTTTGTTTCGAACTTCATCTGATTATGAATTAATAGACCTAGTCCAAGACCCAGGGTTCATCAGAGAAATCAAAGTTTAAAGAGATAATTTGTTAATTGATAGACATTTGCAGAACTCATCTCAATCTAATGTTACCACTAAAGGAACCCCTAATCCTTCTTTAGTCACTTCTTTTTCTAAAAGATCCTCATCCGTCCCTCATATCTCTCAACCTCAAACAACTCCACAGTTGACTTTAACCCATAGTCTTCCATCCACATCTCAAACATCCACTATTACCCCAACTCTAGTCTTTATTTCAACACTACCTATATTAATGGCTAACAGATATACTCCTCTTGTGCTGCCAGCTAATCTACGTGCAATGCCTCTTGACTATCAAAGTAAGATCACATCCTTTGATGTCACTGGAACCTACACAGCCCAACAACATACTAGGAAAATGACTGATTATTTTGAAATGTATGAGATAGACACTGCTGATGTGCAAATGAGAATTTTTGTGCAAAGCCTTACCAGAGATGTTAGAACTTGGTTTAGAGCATTAACCCCTCAAAGCATAGACAATCTTAGAACCCTCTACCAATAGTTCCTAAACAAATAGGAGAAAAGAAAAGACCCCCTTAAGGTCTTGTTTGAATACGAGAACCTCAAGAGGGGACCACAAGAAACTGTTTAGGACTATTAAACTAGATTTAATAGTGTGTATAGTGCCATTCCCCTTGATCTTAGGCCCCCACCTGGTTTAGCCTTAATCAAATTCCCTGATGGATTTGATTCTGATATGGCTTTCCAGTTGAGAGAACGAAACCCTCCTACGTTGGAAGATATGAAAAGCATAATAGTAAGCATCGAAGCCAACCTGCTATCCAAAAGATCCAAAGCCAGGAGTGAAAGGAGGATACCATTAAAAGATGAAACTTCCCAATCTGATAAAAAAATTACTGAATTAATTAAAGAAATGAGAGGATTGGGAAGCAGGTTAGAAGTTGTTGAAAGGAAATTCCCTTGGGATAATCAACCAAATAACACAGGGAGAAATCCTAATTTTAGGAAAAATCAAAACCAAAATGTTGGAAAGAATGGCCTAGACCAAAATATTAGACCCCCTTTCTAGGAGAACTATGCAGAAGCTTCACATTCTGAAGAGCCTGAAGAGGATACTCAAATCAATTTAATGGGTGTGGATGAGGAAGAAGAGGTCTTCTTAAGCCAGTATGACCAGGAAGCCCACATACTCTGACAGTTCCAAACCCAATCAGGAGAATCGTTCGAATTTAGGCAGGGATATGACTCAGCCATCTTTGAGGTGCACAATCACTAAAATATAACAAGTGGGAAAATTGATGTCCTTAAAACAAATAAGAAAATAGTCCCAAATCAGCCCAAAAAAGGTAAGATGGTAACCAAACCTTTGCAAATTCATTCTAGACCAAACACTAATCCTCCTGACACCATAATTGAAGATATATCTGATAATCAACCAAACAATGAACAACCTTCCACTTCCCTTCCTTCCAAGGAAACTATGAAGAACCTCCAAAGGTTGATTTAGGAGAATCAGCAAATCATGACACTAATTCTGGAAAGGAGAAAGACATAGAAAACACAGCTGCTCGAAATCCAAGAGCCCAAATAGAAAACTCCTTTAATCTAGAAGCAAAAGTTGGCAAGCTGAAATTTTTTGTTCCGTTATCTAAATTAGCTAAAAATGATGTTTATCGAACTCAAATGAAGAGATCACTAAAAATTATTGGAACTGAAGACTCAGTTAATATTTTTGATGATCAGCCCAAGTTAATCTTTGGCCCAGAAGTGAATGGGAAACCATTGGAAGGAGGAATTCCTCCCTTCTATGTTAGCCTAAACATGCATGATAAAGTTCTTCACAATGCCATGTTTGACTCTGGTGCATCTCACAATCTTATGCCCAAACCTGTCATGGAAAATCTAGACCTAGACATCACTAGACCATACAAAAATTGTTTTCTTTTGATTCCAGCCAAGTGAGATGTTTATGATTGATAAAATACTTGTGTGTTTCATTGGTTCAATATCCTACAAAAACAATATTAATGGACATAGTGGTAGCTGATATACCACCCAAATATGGCATGCTGTTGTCAAGATCCTAGGGTGCTAAGCTTTAGGGATCTCTTCAACTGGATATGTCATATGCCACTATATCGGTTTATGGACAACCCAAGAAACTATACATAGAAACATTGATGAAATATGTAGTAAGTAGTTAGGAAAAACCCCAAAATTTCCTCATCTACTCAGTACACTTTGATATGGATTCTTTCATTCTTTACAATGTAGAAGCCAGTCCTTCAAATACTTTAGATGTTTTAGCAGTAAAACCAAAAGAAATTGAGAAAGAAAAATCAATTGTTCATATTCAGGAAATATCAAATAACAAAGAAAAATCGGATGACAATGAAAACCCAAATGCCATTGTTAAACAAGTTCCCACTACCCCAGATACAAATTATGAACATGAAATCCTTTGGCATTTAGAGTTTGATGGCTCTGTAAATAAACTAGGAGTAGGAGCAGGATTTTGGGTGTATAATTTAGAAAATGATCATGTTGAAGGCCATGCCTACATATTAAATTTTATATGCACCAATAATATGGCAGAATATGAGGCTCTCTTGCTAGGTCTTAAACGTGTTAAAGTATTAGGAGCTATAAGGGTGTCGATCATGGGATATTCATAATTAATAGTTAAATAGATTAAAGGAACTTACTCAACCAGGGATCCTAGACTAGGATATTATAGAGGAATAGTTATAGAAATCCTCAACACTTTTTGGGAAACCCATCTTGCAACGATTCCTAGAAAACACAACATGCAAGCCCACAACCTGGCCATGTTTTTGCCAACACCTGCAAATTACCTTTTCAACCTAATCATCAGTATACTGCTGAGATTAGGCATAGACCAGACATCCCTAACAATCTTAAGAACTAGTATGTTTTTGATAGTGATAAGCAGATTAATAATTTTTTAACTTTAGATGAGGAATTTTCTAACCTCAGAATAGATGGTGATACAGTTACTAGTTCTAATCAAATAAATGAGGTAAAAATTAATATTTCGGAAGAGGATTCAATAAATATGCTTCACCCTACCAAATTCATACAAAAAGAAATTCAAGACCTGAAATAAATGGACCTAGATGAAATAATTGAAGAAGAAACAAAGGTTATCAACCTAAAGGACAATCATTTACCCAAAGGATTGACTCCTCTAGAAGATTTGTTTGACTCTAATGACATTCCAAAGAAACCTAAAATGAAGCCTTTAAGAGCAGATATCGAAGAGTATAACTTAGGAACACAGGATAATCCCAAATTGATAAAATTGTCAAAATCTTTACCTCTTGATCAGAAGCTAAATTATGCTGAACTTATGAGGGAATTCTAGGATGTCTTTGCCTGGAGTTATGAAGATTTGAAATCCTATGACACTCTATCATTCAACACACTATACCTCTAAAAGAAAATCAAAAGCCCTTTAAACAAAAACTCAGAAGAAATAACCCTGTGCTATTACCATCAATTGACAAAGAAATCAAACGCATGTATGAAGTAGGGATTGTTGCCCCTATTAGAATCTCAGAATGGGTATTTAATCTGGTACCTACTAGAAAAAAACAGGTGAAATAAGATTATGTGTTAACCTGAGAAATGTGAACAAGGTTTCTCTTAAAGATAACTATCCTTTACCCAAAATGGACCATATATTGCAAAAGGCAGTTGGTTCTCCTAGAATCTCATTTTTAGATGGGTTTTCAGGTTATAACCAAATCTTAGTTCATCCTGATGACCAAGAGAAAACTACATTCATAACACCATGGGGTACCTTCATGTACATTAAAATGCCCTTTGGACTTAAAAATGCAGGAGAAACTTTTCAAACAGCAATGG
Source organism: Pinus taeda (assembly GCA_000404065.3). Taxonomy (NCBI): domain Eukaryota; kingdom Viridiplantae; phylum Streptophyta; class Pinopsida; order Pinales; family Pinaceae; genus Pinus; species Pinus taeda. Next base: position 68,452 of record APFE030549598.1, on the reverse strand, counting down.
ACATTGCCTTTGCAAAAGAAATTCATGATTTTCTTGTTATATATCTTGATGATCTCACTGTTTTTTCTAAATCAGATCAGCAGCACTTGGAGCATCTCAAGAAAGTATTTTTAAAGTGCAGAAAATATGGTATTTCTTTGAATCCAAGGAAGTCTTTGTTTAGATTGGAGGAAGGAAAACTGTTAGGTCACGTCATTTCTAAGGATGGCATCCAAATTAACCCCTCCAGGATTGAAGCTATTCTAGAAATTCCCTATTCCAGAAACATTAAAGAGTTACAGGCATTTTTAGGAAAGATTAATTTTTTAAGAAGGTTTATCTCTAACTTAGCTGAACTCATTAGATCATTGAATAACATGTTAAAGAAGGATTAAACCATTAATTGGAAAATTGAGGCTAAATAATCATTTGAAGAAATTAAAACAGCCTTAACAAGAACACCAGTCCTCACGAGCCCACAGTTTGATAGAGACTTCATCATTTTTTCTTTTGCATCAGAACACACCATAGATGCAGTTTTACTACAAAAAGATGATCAAGGATGTGAAAAACCCATAGCATTTTTTAGTAAAGTTATTAGAGATGCATCGTTAAAATACAAAATAATGGAGAAACAAGATTTTGCATTGGTAAAAGCTCTTAAAGATTTCAGGGTCTATATTTCGTATTTTCATGTAATAGCTTACGTTCCTAATGCAGTACTGAAAGACATCCTAAATCAGGATGGAGTTGATGGAAAAAGAGGAAAATGGATAGCTACTATCTCAAAATATGATTTAGAGATAAAACCCACTAAGCTAATTAAAGGTCAGGGATTGGCTAAACTCATGGTAGAAACTAATTGTCAAGCCCTAGACATAAATCTCATTGCAGAGCTGGATAACGAGTAGGAGATGGCGACTCCATAGATCAGCCAGGCCTTTTCAGATCCACCTTGGTATGCTGATATTATTTATGTGTTACAAAACCTGCAGGCTCCTCCAGGGTTATCCAAAACCAAGAATAGATTTTGAAAATGAAGTCTTCAAAATTTTGCATCTTAGATAATTCTTTATTTTGGAAAAATCAGGAAGGCATTTTTTAAAGTTATTTATTGAAAGAAGAAGCTGACAAGGCTCTCCAAGAATTTCATGCAGGGGACTGTGGTGGACACCTCTATTGGAAGTCAATTGCTGATAAAATTCTAGGAGCTGGATTTTATTGGCCAACCTTGTTTGCAGATGTAAAGAAATTTGTAACTTCCTGCCACAAATGCCAAATGTTTGAAGGAAAAAGAAAATTGTTACCTTTACCATTGAAACCCATTTCCACCGAGAAACCTTTTCAACAATGTGGTCTTGACTTCATTGGGGAAATTCATCCACCCTCTTCTGGCCAACATAAATGGATACTTACTGCAACTGACTACTTTACTAAGTGGATAGAAGCTATTCCCTCTAGACAAGTCACAAACATTGTCATCATAGGATTTCTAGAGGCCAATATTTTGTCCAGATTTGGTGCTGATGAGCCTTAGGAATGGGTAATTATATGGGCTCATTTTGCCTCTTAATTCGACTTAATCCACCATTCTCATTAGTTTATTTCTTGTTTTTTATTATATTTATGCTAATAGAGTTAATTGGGTTAGTCATTATGCCATAAAGTCTAATGTGTGCTTTATGCAAATTTTTGGGCAAATTTTGGACAAAGTCAAAGGATTAATGAGCATTTGGTGGCATATATTCGAGGAAAACAAGGGAGAGGATTTTTAGGAGGGTGTCCCCCTCATTTATGACCCCCTACCTCGAATCCTCCATCAGAAACTCGAAGCACAAACAGCCACATTGATGCATCCAAGGGGCAGCCGAGCAAGTCAAGAAGAACTATTGTCTATCTCTAGGTCTGGGAAGCTGAGCCCCTTGATTTTAGTAGAGTTTTTGGAGGCTCCAGTTGTATAAATAGTAGGGCTTAGATGCTCAATTTTTTTAGTTGAATTTTAGCCAGTCATTAATAGAATTTTCGCACTTTTGTGTAGCACTTGTTTAGCTCATTTTCGAGCTTCCTTTTTTAGAACAATTTCTGTAATGTGACTTTTACTTTTGATAATGGAGATGAAACAGTTTTTGAGCCAGTACTGATCTCTTTCAGAGGGCTGAAGCACTTGGGTTAAGGCCCAACCCAAGCTACCCAACACCTCTTTCTTTTTACTTATATGCTTTTGCTTCAGTTCATGAGTTAATTTCTGTTACATAGATTCATTTTACGTTGTTTATATTAGGTTGCTTTTGATGGTTTACATAGTTGTTTTTGTTTCAGTTGCTCAAGTATGTTAATGCAGTGATAGACTAAGATTCAAAAAGGCCAACAACAGGCCCTGATCTCCTTTCTCCCTTTCTGGGACTATGATTTGAGGTCAAGGCACTACTGCTGCCACCAAAAACACAATTTTGCTCTCCCATGCAATTTCTAGTGTGATGACTTGATTTGGAAAGATAAATGTATTGCTTCAGATTCCGTTGCCTAGACCATTTCCTATTCTTTTAAAATAGATATCTCTATATGCTTTTCTATTCAAAGGTTACTGTTCAACATTTTCTGTTTGTAGGTCAGAAATTAGGTCAAGCTAGAGAAATTTATGTTTTCATGGTATAGTTAGTCCTTTCTTTGATCAGTTTTTGTAAGTAGATGTGCAGATCTCTTGCAGGACACATCAGCTCACCATACATCCATAAATCAGCCAGCACCAGCTCACTTCTCACATATTTCCCAAGTCATTTGCAACATTTCACCAATCTGCCCTAATTTTTGTGTTTCTCCATAAGCTACCCTCTTGCCATTTGAACAAATCCAACCAACATGTTCCCTCTTGATCTTACTTGACTAGCTCCAGACACCTCAACACCTTCATCTAGCCTTCAGTTACCCTTTCCCATCATTTTTCCACCTTCAAAACTTCCAAAAATAGCTCTCGGTCTGCTCTTGTAGATCCTCTTGTAGATCCTCCTGTAGATCCCTTGCATCCTCCTGTAGAATTCCCTGTAAGTGGTTTTCCAAATCCGATTGCAATGGAAGTCTTCAGAAGGGTACTAGGGGCTTCTTAGGACCTCTCCACACCTTCCTCCACCTCTGTAAAAACCAATTCCATCTTCCTTCGCCACCAAACCTACGCACAATCACAACCAGATAAATTACAAGCATAATAATTTCACATGAAAACACTCAAAAGCACAAAAAGATGTTTTCTTCTTATTTCTTTTCAAAAGTAGCTTGAATAAATGTAATTTACCTTTTTCAATAGTCAATGGCACTCATCACATTAGTTTCTATCTGTTTTTCTACAAAAGTAGGGTTAGTTGGATAAATTAATGTTTGCCTTACATTCTAGTCTTCTCTCTCTTTCTGCAAGTAAAATAGTCCTCGTAGAGTTAGGTTTCTTTCATCACAGTTAAAAGATTCTTCTAAGAATTCATAGAAGTTGGCTTAAGCTTCTAGTGATCTTGTGTCGGCTGACCAAGTGATAGCCTGCAGTAAGAGCTATTACTTGTGCATACAGCACCGTCGCCTCCAAGTTTGTTACAAACTACCAGGTTGATAAAAGTAAAGTAGGAAGCCCCAGGAGTTGCAGCATTATTGCTGCAATACTGGTGGTCACCACTTTTTGGTGTCGTTGTTGGGGAAGCATCAAAGTATTTTGTGATTATTGCTTTCTTCTATTTTCTACTACAACATTCTGCTTAGTAGTTTATTTTAGCAAAAGTAGAGTAGTTGTTTCTTTCAATTTCTGCACTTCCTTGCTTTCATTTTGATTCTGCAATTTCCATTTCAGCAAAAGTAGATTAGTCATTTCCCTGCTTTCATTTCAATTTCACAATTTCCATTTCAGCGAAAGTAGATTAGCCATTTTCTTGCTTTCATTTCAATTCTGCAATTTCCATTCCACCAAAAGTAGATTAGTCATTTCCTTGCTTTCATTTCAATTTTGCAATTTCATTTCAGCAAGTTCATTTCAGTTAGTTGCAATTTGATTGTTCAATCAATTTCAATTTTGCAGGTACAAGCAGAAAAAACAAAAATCACCCAAAAAGAGATTTCCTTTCATGCCTCGTAGGAACAGAGATAATTCAGGGAAATTCCTACCCAACACCCCCACCACATCACAAAGTCACCCTTCACTCTTCTTCAGTGGCAGTGATCCAGAAGAATCTATAGGGGAACAACCAGAGATATATGAAGATCCTATAACAGAGGAAGAGGAAGAAACCATCCCTCCTAAGACCATGGCTAAAAACATAAACGTTAGAGGGAATGGGGAAAGAGTAGAGGTACCTTTCCCATCTGAGAGCCAAGTGGAGACACTAAATGAAGAACACGAGTCCTTCAGCCTTACCTCACTTCCATGGGTTAACTACCAAAGATCCTGATACCTTTTTGTTTGAATTTTCTATTATCTGTCGAACCTATGACTATGCAGAAGATGAGCAGAAGTTGAAATGGTTTCCTTCTACCCTAAAGGATGTAGCATTGTGCTGGTTCATGGGGTTACCTGGCAACAGTATCACAACTTGGGCTCAGATGCAGCAAGCCTTTAATAAAAAATACCGAGACTACTGTAGGTCAAAGGATACTAAGGAAGAAATATTTTGAATGACCATGGGAAGCGATGAATCATTGGAAGATTATGAAGAGAGGTTTCAGCTCAGTTATAAAAGGGCTAGGTGCACACTTGACCCCGAATCTCTAAAGTTGGTCCTGCTTAGAGGAGTCTCAGAAGACCTTCTAGATACCCTCCATTTGTTAGCTAGGGGGGACATCTACCAACTACCTTATGAAGACATAAAGACTATGTTTAGAAACCATCCTAGGGCAGCCAGAAAGAGAGGTAGGGGAAGTCAACCCCTAGCCAGTACATCCTCATCCAGTTTATCCCTTAGAGGTGAATTTGGAAATCTGCTAGAAGATTTCAAGAGTAAGATGATGCAAACTGTTGCCATGCAAATGGATACCTTGTATATCGAAAGGAAACAAGAAGAAGCAAAAAGGGCCTTGGCCATTTTTTGTCCTAGGTGGACAAGAAGGCATCCTAGGAATGAATGTCCACTGAACTCTATAGAAGCGTGTTCAGTCTGTGAAGAAGACTATTCTACGAATTAGTGCCCTTCCTTGCCTGGACTTAAAGCTGCATACCAGGGGGGCGAAGGAGCCACTAAACCACTCTATTTCATGAACAAAATGAGGCCACATGGACCTAGACCTTACCAGCAGGGAATACAAGGGACATGCCAGACATCTTACAACCCCAATCAATCCACTTCCATGCCTTCTTTGGGTCCCCGTACTCATCCTTCTTGGTCCACACCCCCTCCTTGGTCATATCCATCTCAATACCATGCTCAACCAGCTGCTCATTCATTTCACTCTTATGCTCAACCACAGCCTCAGCGGAATGCACCTCATCAGGGGTGGAGGCCCCAATACAAATCTCCTCCTGCTCTTTTGCCTCCACCACCTGCTCAACCACAACCATTGCCTCTTGCTCCACCAAGGCAACCCCAAATACCTGCTCAGCCGAACCTGAACCCAAATAACAGACAGGCCCATCAGGTATATAGTGGGGAACCATCATGCGCGACCTATGTTGTGGAGATTCAGGAGATTAACCTATGATTTGGGAAGGTTATCCTAGATAACTAGCCTCCCCCTAAGGAGGATGAGGGAGAAAAAGAGTAAAGTGAACCAAAATCCATTCCACCCTTTCCTAAGATATTACCTGGAACAACACAATCTACCCCAGAAGAAACTGAACTTCTGGGAGAATTGAAACAATTATGTGTAAAGATACCACTTCTCCAAGCCATAAAGGATGTGCCTATATACAACAACATGATCAAGGAGAAGTGCTTCAGGAATCCAAGTAGGTGCAGGAGAGATGCTCCAACTATCAATGTCATAGGACAACTATCCGACCTGATGTTGGGACAGGTAATCTGTCTGAAATATCTAGACCCTAGAAGCCCTGTAGTCGATGTCCACATCAATGGCACCATAATCCCCCACACCCTGATTGATCTAGGGGCTGCCACTAATGTGATGATCAAGGACACTATTCTCAAGCTCAACCTTCAGGGCTCCTTAAGAAAGACCACAATAGTACTAAAGTTAGCAGACTGCTCGACCGTGACCCCTGAAGGGATTGTGGAAGATATAATGGTCTCCATCGATTCTTGGAAGTACCCTGCTAATTTTCTCGTTCTCCAACCAAAGGCAAAGCTCACTGGGTATCCTCTCATCATGGGAAGACCCTGGTTGGCTACTACAGATGCCTACATTAGTTGTCGAGTTGGGAACATGACAATCAAGAATGCGCATATGTCCAAGCAGCTAGTCTTATATCCTCCTGCCCAACCTTTGTTAGAACATGATTTACCTCTCTAGTTGGGGGAGGAAGATGAGGATGAAGTCTATTCCGAATCACTGTGTGCAGTGGAAGCTACCTTGGGGGGGGAACCACAAACTAAGGATGATCTTATTGAAAACTTGATTCATAATCCACCCCCAAGTGTGTTGCCATTAGAAGAGTTGGTGGAAGAAACCCAAGCCAATTCTTTAGTTGATCTCTATGTGGTTGACCCGGCCTCTCTTTGAGTTAATAATATGGAATTCAGCCTAGAAAGAACCTTTAAAATCAACTCCTCCCTCTCCACCTCTCAGGAGAAAGAACTGTGTAGCTAATTAAGAAACCACTTGGATGCTTTTTCTTGGAACTATAAGGAGATGAAGGGAATGCACCCTTCAGTTTGTACTCGTCACATTTACATTAAGGAAGATTGTGAACTAGTTAGGCAACCTCAAAGGAGGATGAATCCAACCCTTAAGGAAATTGTCAAAGAAGAACTGCAAAAGTTATTGGATGCAGGATTCATCTACCCAATCTCTAACAGTGAATGGGTCTCTCCTTTGGTGCCAGTGCCAAAGAAAAATGGGAAGTGGAGAATCTGTGTCAATTATCGGGAACTAAACAAGGCCACCAAGAAGGACCATTTTCCTTTGCCTTTCATAGATCAAGTGTTAGATGGCCTGGTAGTGAATAAGTTTTTCTCCATCCTAGATGGGTTTAGCGGGTACAACCAGAATCAAATCAGCCCAAAAGACCAAGATAAGACCACTTTCACTTGTCCTTGGGGTACCTTTGCATATCGGGTCCTTCCTTTTGGATTGTGCAATTCTCCCGCCACTTTCCAGAGAGCAGTATTAAGTATATTTGCTGAACTGGTTCATGATGCAGTGGAAATCTATATGGATGAATTTACCCCTTATGGTTCTTCCAGGAAGCTTTGTATAACCTAGGAAAATTTTTGGACAAGTGTATTGAAATGAACCTGTCCCTCAGTCCTGAAAAATGTGAATTCCTGATGACTGAAAGGACCGTGCTAGGTCATGCAATCTCTCAGCAAGGATTACAAGTGGCCCCCAACAAAATTGCCATCATCCAAAGGGTCCCACCTCCTTAAAAGGTAAGAGATGTTCAAAGTTTCCTAGGTTTAGCAGGGTATTATAGAAGATTCATTAAGGACTTTAGTAAGCTAGCCTCTCCATTGTTTGGTCTTTTGGGGAAAGATGCTGAGTTCATATGGACTGACAACTGTCAAGAAGCTATAGATACCTTGAAAAGTAAATTGGTGACTGCCCCAATTTTGAGAGGTCCAAATTGGGCCCTACCTTTCCACATTCATAAAGATACCTCGAACAAAGCGATAGGAGCAGCCTCAGGGAAAGTTGATGAGAAGCTGCCTTATGCCATATATTTTGTAAGCAAAAACTTGTCGAAGGCAGAATTAAACTACACTGTAACCGAAAAGGAGCTCCTAGCTGTAGTCCATTCCCTAAATAAATTCAGACACTACTTCACCGGCTATCAAACATTTGTACACACTGATCATGCTACAATTAGGTATTTAATGAACGAACCAGATGTAAATGCTCACATTATTAGATGGTTGCTTTATTGCAGCAATTTAATTTAACCATTATTGATAAGTCGGGTAAGGAAAATGTTCTTGCTGATTTTTTGTCTAGAATAGATCTGCTTGCAGGTGAAGAAGGAATGGTGGATGATCAAATGCTAGATGAACACTTATTTTCTATCTCAGTTCTCTCTCCATGGTTTGCTGATATAGAAAATTACATGGTTTCCACACAGTTCTCGCCACACCTATCCTCAAAAGAAAAGAGTAAGATCGTGAGGGAAAGTGCTCCTTTCACTTGGATTGGGGGAAATCTCGTCAAACTTGGCCGAGATCAAGTTTGGAGAAGATGTGTCAAGGAGGAGGAAGTTTTTGAAATTCTCCTTACCTGTCATGGTGGGCCCTATGGGGGCCATTTTGTAGCAAAGAGGACTGCCTTCAAAATTCTGCAAGCAGGTTACTATTGGCCCACTCTTCATCAAGATGTAAGGCAATATATTATCCAATGTGACCAGTGTCAAAGGATGGGGAAACCTACTCCAAGGGATGAGATGCCCCTACAATCTCAAGTGACTTTCGAGCCATTTGAGAAGTGGGGCATGGAATTTGTGGGTCCTATCAACCCTCCTTCAAAGCAGAAATATTACATCATCGTGTGCACTGATTATATGACAAAATGGGTAGAAACAAAGGTGATCAAGGTAGCGACAGAAGAAGATGTAGCTGAGTTTTTAGGAGAAAATATATTCTATAAGTTTGGATATCCAAGAGAATTAGTCACAGATCAAGGGAGTTAGTTTACCTCCAATCTGATTAAATACCTACTCACACATCACAAAATTAAGCACAGAACCTCCACCCTTTCCTATCTGCAAGAAAATGGACAGGTGGAAGTCACTAATAGAGCTTTGGAAGGGATTTTGGCCAAGGTAGTGAGCAACAACAGATAAGATTGGGCATATCAATTGGTTGAGGCCACTTGGGTCTATAACACCACCTGGAATACCACCACAGGGTTCACACCCTATGAGTTGGTCTATGGGAAGAAGGCTTTGTTGTCAATAGAATTTGAATATAACACGCTAAGGATGACAACTCAGCTGGACCTAGATCTCAGCCATGCACAAAAGGAAAGGTTACTACAGCTAAATGGATTGGACAAACAAAGATTGCAGGCCCTTCTCAACTCAGAGGTAGTCCAGCTTCAAAGGAAAATATGGCATGATAGACACATCAAAGAGAAACAATTCCAGCAAGGAGATTGGGCACTGCTGTATGATTCAAGGTATAAAGATTTCAAGGGCAAACTGAGGACAAGATGGTTGGGACCGTACACAGTAGAAAGGTGCAATGACAATGGTTCAGTTCTGATCAGGACTATCAATGAAGAAGCCATCCCCATGCTTGTCAATGGGCATAGGTTGAAAATCTATAGGAAGCCCCTCTCCAAGCAAGAATTCATTGAAAATCTAAGTAAAACAATGTTGGTAGTGGAGCAAGTCTCTGCCTCCACTCCACCCACACCCTAACAAAAAAATGAGGAGAATAAAAGATCCATGGGTCAAAAACTCCTCTTGGAAGTGCCCAGGGCAGGCAGTTAGGGTGAAAACCTCCTGGAGACGCCCTAACTATCTCTTGAAAAAACAAAAAAGAGAAAAAAGAAAAAAGAAAAAACAAGAACATAAAAATTAACTTCTTTTAAATGCATTGAAAATTGTAGGAGGGCCATAGAATAAAAAGGGACATGACCAAGCTGAATACACATCTAATAGAACATTTCTCCATCACTATTGTATTTTCCCAGTCCTTGGTCTCACTTGTTCTGGAAAACTATGCATCCTACACGAGGCTATGTGCATTCTACAGGAGGCTCCTGTAGAAATCACAGAGAGCTCGAAATCAAGTCAAGAAAAGGATCAGAGGGCTAGAAACTTGTCCAGAAGACTTGTGGACCCCCTACCACTATTCATCCCCCTAAATCTCCATTCCATACCTGCACAGAAAACACATAAATCTTGCTTCTTTTGTTTTTTTTTAAATGAAGAATAAACAAGCAACATCCTTAACTTAACTCTTACCTAGTGCATACTAGCTACTTTTCCTTGACTAACAGAACCTTCCTTAGCTACCTCTCCAGTCCCTGCTTAAGCTTCAACCAAAAGTTTTAGAGGGAGAAGCAGCTACAGGAAATCCTACAGGATTCCTGTAGTAGCTGATCCCCTTAAAAATCAAGTTCTAGAGGCAGGGTCAGTGTAGCCACAGAGGTATAAAAATGCACAAGGAGCCCAGTCTTGATTGAAGGTCACCAATACGAGGTAGCCGAGCCACCAATTCAGAACCCGCGGGCACCAGCAGCAGAAATCCATGGATAGAATGCCAAATTCTGAGCATGCAACAACACGGTAGCACGCAATTCTCGACTAACAGGTAAGTGACTAAACCCATTCCTCTATTGCATGGGTATAATTTAAAAACTGCATGGACAAGTGAGATGGTTGCGATTAAATGAGATTAGTGGCCAGCTAACTAGCCACCCTCTTCTAGTTCGAACAATGCTCAGTGGGTGTAATCAACACGTGTGTTCAGTCAACTCGAAAAAAATCTCAAAATAGGTACTGGCAGAATCTAACAGGAATGATTGAAATAATTGCGGCAGGTAGCATAAATGTTTCATCATGACACTAAAGTAGGGACCAATGGTCCGGATGAGGGTAACGTACCCTTCTTGCCACCTCACCTCATCACCGCAGAACGCTCCCGTAAGCTTAAGTACGTTGCAGTCGATCGCCTTCACCACCTTTGTTCTCATTTGTGTCGATGAGCTCTCAACTATAGCAACCTACCTACCACCTCCAGAGCCTCAAAATAGTCTCTCTCTATCAATTTCAGAACCCTTCCACTTATCGAGCTCTACAGGAGCATTATCAAACTCTACAAGAGCGAAAACATAGTCCTATAGGAGCCTTTCTACAGGAAGGACAATGAGCAGCACCGCAGAGGAAAACTTAGGATTTCATGACAAATTCGGGCTGAAAAAGGTAGGCTCAGTAAAACTCACTTTGAATTTTCATATATATACAAAAGTTGGTGTGATTCCAAGTGAGGTATTGAGTTGAAAAGGGAATGAAAGTGAGATCAGAGTCTGCCTATGTTTTAAAACAAAATATATACATTTTCTCCATTTGCTCTTTGCACTAAAAGATTGTCTCCTTCTTCTCCGCGGTACTCTCTTATGTAAAGAAATGATGCAACTCTAAAAAATCAAGCCTGTAAAGAGTGAACTTGCATTGGGTATCTGCTTATTTTGAAAAAGGAAAAAACATAGTTCTGTATGTTCTTTGTTTTTTAAGATATTGTTTCCCTCAAACAGACAGGGAAGTAATGTGAGTCTAAAGAACGGATTTTGGAAGGAAGGAAAGTTGAAATTTGTTTTTTTAGAGAAAAAAAAGAAAGAACAAAAAAAATCTCTCCCTGTTTCTTGAAAGAAAACCTCAGTTGTTCCTCTGTTTTCGGGATTGAAACTTGCTGCCTCCCTCTTCAACTAAGATATTCCAGCAGAATCTGAAACATCATGACAAGGGGGTTTTATGAGGAAGAAGGCTCTGAATTCAACTAAGCTACATGAACATCTAGAAGTGGTAGCCCTCTTCACTAGAGAAAATTGGATGCCTTTCCTTAAAAAGTGGCATGGGTATGATGACGAAGTCACAGAGGAATTTATATTGTCTTTAAAACCTCACTCAAAAACCCATGCCACTTTCAATTTCAGGGGTATAACTATAGAAATCACCCCAGAGTTCATCAACAGGATTAAAAGTCTCCCACTTGGACTACCCTAGAGTAAGGAAGAAAAACCACTAGGTCAAGTTGCCAATAAGACCTTTTTCTAGCCTAATGAACATCCTGTGGAGGACAAGAATGGCATCAGGAGAATTGGTATACCTTACCCATGAGATGAGTTCAGTTATCAGATTATGAAATACATGTCCTATTAAGGAAGATACAACATAGTTTATGGGTACCATTTTAGACTATTACATGAACTCAGATATGGCATGGACCTTCCTGCATCCAGAAAACTCAGTATTCCATATTTTCTCCTCCAATCCTTAATAGAATCTAGCACCAAATTAAAGGCAGGGGTTCTAGACCAATTGGCTCACCATGGGCTAATTAAATTGCTGGTGGAGGATGTCCTCCACACTTTCACAATCCCCATAGCCTGGGATATTTTCAGAAACATGACTAAAGACGATGATATAAAAACTCTCACCTATGACCTTAGTCCATCTGAAAGTGAAGAGGAAGAACAAAAAGGAGAAGCTGAGAAGGGAATCCATGAAGAAGAAAAGAACACTCAATTGGAAGACAAGGAACCCCACATAGAAAAAGAAGGAAACCAGATAGAAAAAGGGAAAGATGGCACCACCAAGGATGAGCCTAAAGCAGAGAAGAAGAAAGAATCAAAAGAAAAAAAGGGTAAAACCACAGCAGAGAAAAAGAAGAGGCCAAGAACTGAAAGGAAGAAGCCTAAGATAGTTTAGAAAAAGGTTTTCGTAGGAAAAGCAGAAGCTAAGCAAGTAGAGGAACAAACAAAATTAGAAACAACAAAAGAAAACCCAGTAAAAATAGGAAAATTAACATGAAGAAGAAGAAGAAAAGCAAGAAGAAGTGTCTCTTGAGACACTAGCAAAAGAGGCAACAACTATTCTTGCTGCACTTAGTACTCTAGCCAAGCCCAAAGGAAAAAGGAAGAGACAACCATCTATGTACTTCAAGACTTGAAAGAGCACCAGAATAAATATGGGGAAGCCTTAGCCACCTTCAAAGGAGCACATCATCATTGAAGATGTCCCTACTGCAAAAGAGGAGGAATCTCCATCCAAAACCCCCATTACCTATGAAAGGGGTAGCCTTAGAGCTTCTACTTGGAAAGAAAGGATCAAACTTATGGACTCTAAAATGGTCCTACAGGAGGCGCAGAGCGCTCTACAGGAGACATTGACAAAGATTCAAGAGGCTGAGAATCTTGAAAATAAGGCAGAAGAACAGACCCAGGAGAAAGATAAGGTAAAAGAGATACTAGAGCCTAACCCTCAACCTAATTTAGGCTCTTATGACAACCTTCTAGAAGGACGGAAAATCATCCCACAAAAGTTTTCATTCCCTCTTTTCTTTGAGCTGGAAAAGGAAAGAGTAAGGGCTCATACATCGATGCAGATTGCAAAATCAAAAGGGGTGGAAGAAATTGGGCACATGGAAGACAAATTAAGAAAAATGGGCAAAGAATTGAGCATGGTCAGGCATACGGAAAGCATCAGAAGTGCTCAATTGGAGGTAGAAAATGAAATGTTAAAAAAGCAGCTGCAAGAAAGGGAACCCCAGGCAGAAAATGAGATGTTAATCTTAAAAAGACATCAGCAGGAAAAGGAACCCCAGGTGGAAGGTGAGATATTAATAAAACAACAACAAGAGAGGGAACCCCGGGCAGAAAATGAGGCATTAGTCTTAAGAAGGCAACTACAGGAAATGGAAGCCTAATTAGCCTACATGGCTTGCTGGGCTATGGAGGCACTATAGTGTAGGTAGCCAGCTAAATCATATGCAGTGTACCTCAAGGATCAATGGCTCTAATTTCAAATCAAGACTCTGGCCCAGAGAGGCACCATACCTTTTCAGGATTATAGCCAATTCATGGATGTATGTGATCATATTTTAGCTGAGGACAAAGCGAAGCTGGAAAAGTTTTACTTACACAACATGGCCCTTACTGATATGAACCTATGGGATCCTAATGTTGTGTTAGGAGACTTGCAGCTGATGGCCATGGCATCTTGGATGAGCCATGAAGAGAAAAGGGCAGCAGAAATCTAGAAAATGATGGAAAAAGAGATGAATGAACCTCTAACGATTAGAGCAAAGCTAGCAGACCCCATGGCTCTCATCTATGCTCACCAACACCTTGCAGCTAATCCTCAAAGTGCCCCCAAATATGTTGATGAGTAGGCCCATGCTATTGCACATTTCAAGGACATGGAGAGATTGTTTGGAGATGATTGCATTCATGCTTGCATGAGAAGGTGGAACATATTGGACATAGCCTACAGATCAGGGAGTATCACTCCCCAAACAGAATGAGGGAAGCCATGAGGAGAGTGCCACTGTACAAGCACTCTATGCAAAGCTTGAAGGCCAATTGGATTGACCTCAAATTCAGTCATCCACTGCTGCTAGGACTGCTGGAAGGAGTAAAAGAGGAGGGAGAACATAAACAGTGGGAAGAGGTGGATAGAAAGGTAGGATTCCATGATAAATAGGAAGATATCACATCAGAAGCATGGGATCTCAGGGAATCTATCAGAGCCATCAAGGATGAAGAGTTAGACTAGTTGCTCAGAGGATGAGCAACCCATTCAGTAGGGGGGTGATGATGAGCCCCAAAAATGGGTAATTATATGGGCTCATTTTGCCTCTTAATTCGACTTAATCCACCATTCCCATTAGTTTATTGTGTGTTTTTTATTATATTTATGCTAATAGAGTGAATTAGGTTAGTCATTATGCCATGAAGTCTAATGTTTGCTTTATGCAGATTTTTGGTCAAATTTTGGACAAAGTCAAAGGATTAATGAGCATTTGGCAGCACATATTCAAGGAAAACAAGGTAGAGGATTTGTAGGAGGGTGTCCCCCTCATTTATGACCCCCTACCTCAAATCCTCCAGTATAAACTCAGAGCACAAACAACCACATTGATGCATCCAAGGGGCAGTCGCGCAAGTCAAGAAGAACTGTTGTCTATCTCTAGCTTTGGGAAGCCGAGACCCTTGATTTTAGGGGAGATGTTGGAGGCTCAAGTTGTATAAATAGCAGGGCTTAGGTGCTCAATTTTTTTAGTTGGATTTTATCCAGTCATTAGTAGAATTTTCGCACTTTTGTGCAGCACTTGTTCAGCTCATTTTCGAGCTTCCTTTTTTAGAAAAGTTTATGTAATGTGACTTTTACTTTTGATAATGGAGATGAAACAATTTTTGAGCCATTACTGATCTCTTTCAGAGGGCTGAAGCTCTTGGGTTAGGGCCCAACCCAAGATGCCCAACAACTCTTGCTTTGTGTTTATATGTTTTTGCTTTAGTTCATGAGTTAATTTCTGTTACATAGATTCATTTTACTTTGTTTAGATTAGGTTGCTTTTGATGGTTTGCATAGCTGTTTTTGTTTCAGTTTCTCAAGTAGGTTAATGTAGTGACAAAATAAGATTCAAAAAGGCCAACAACAGGCCCTGATCTCCTTTCTCCCTTTTTGGGACTGTGATTTGAGGTCAAGGCACTACTGCTGCCACCAAAAACACAGTTTTGCTCTCCCATGCAATTTCTAGCGTGATGACTTGATTTGGAAAGATAAATGTATTGCTTCAGATTTAGTTGCCTAGATCATTTCCTATTCTTTTACAATAGATCTCTCTGCATGCATTTCTGTTCAAAGGTTAGTATTCAACATTTTCTATTTGTAGGTCAAAAATTAGGTCAAGCTAGAGAAATTTATGTTTTCATGGTATAGTTAGTCCTTTCTTTGATCAGTTTTTGTAAGTAGATGTGCAGATCTCTTGCAGGACACCTCAACTCACCATACATCCATGAAATAACTAGAACCAGCTCACTTCACAGATTTCCCAAGTCATTCGCAACATTTTTCCAATTTGCCCTCATTTATGCGTTTCTCAATAAGCTACCCTCTTGCCATTTGAACAAATCCAACCATCATGTTCCCTCTTGATCTTCCTTGACAAGTTCCAGACACCTCAAAACCTTCATCTAGCCTTCAGTTACCCTTTCCCATAATTTTTCCACCTTCAAAACTTCCAAAAATAGCTCTCAGACTCTTCCTATAGATCCTCTTGTAGATCCCCTACAACCTCCTGTAGAATTCCCTATAAGTGGTTTTTTGAAATCCGATTGCAATGGAAGTTTTTAGAAGGGTACTAGGGGCTTCTTAGGACCTCTCCACACCTTTCTCCACCTCTATAAAAACCAATTCCATGTTCCTTCACCACCAAACCTCTGCACAATCACAACCAGATAAATTACAAGCATAATAATTTCACATGAAAACACTCAAAAGCACAAAAAGATGTTTTCTTCTCATTTCTTTTTAGAAGTAGCTTGAATAAATGTAATTTACCTTTTTCAATAGTCAATGGCACTCATCGCATCTGTTTCTATCTCTTTTTCTGCAAAAGTAGGGTTAGTTGGATAAATTAGGGTTTTCTAGAGTTTGCCTTACATTCCAGTCTTCTTTCTCTTTTTGCAAGTAGAATAGTCCTCATAGAGTTAGCTTTCTTTCATCACAGTTAAAATATTCTTCTGAGAATTCATAGAAGTTGGCTTGAGCTCCTAATGATATTACGCTAACTGACCAAGTGACAGCCTCTAGTAAGAGCTAGTACTTGTGCATACAACATCGTCGCTTCCAAGTTTCTTACGAACTACTAGGTTGATAAAAGTAAAGTAGGAAGCCCCAGGAGTTGAAAAATTATTGCTACAATACTGGTGCTCACCAGTTGGCTAGATAAAATTATCATAGATAATGTTGCAGCCTTCAAGTCAAAGAAAATGATTAATTTTTATAACAAGTATCATATCACACTGGGTCATTCCACAACCTACTATCCTCAAGGGAATGGACTTGCAAAATCTTCCAACAAAAGTCTAATTAATATTATCAAAAAAATATTGGAAGAGAATAAGAAAACTTGGAACAAAAAATTGATCAATGCTTTGTTGGTAGACAAGCTTACAACCAAAAAATCTATTGGAACCAGTCCCTATGAGCTAGTATATGGGATGGAGGCTGTTTTTCCCTCATCTTTAGGGGATCCTGTTATGAAATTACTCCAAGAAGCTCAAGTGGAACCAAATGATATAAAGAGAAGAATAAACCAGACCATCCATTTGCAGCAAACCAAGGAAGAGGTGTACCAAAGATCACAAATGCTACAAAAAAACTCAAGAAAATATTTGACAGAAGAACCAAAGCAGAAGATTTCTATCTGGGAGACAAAGTATTAAAATGGGATTCCAGAAGGGAGGACAAGGGAAAACATGGGAATTTTGACTTCTTGTGGAAATGACCATATATAATATGTGCTTTCAGAGGAAACAATGCCTATTTTCTTAAAGAGTTAGATGGTGCAGAACTTGAACTAGGACCAGTGAATGGTCGGATGTTGAAACATTACTTTGATCCCAATTTTAACTCTGATTAGAATTCTAACTACACATTATATATCCTTTATAATGTTTAGTGTTGATTGGATTGTAAAATTGTGAAGTTGAAGCCCGAAGAGAAGGCCCTAAGCTTCAGAAGTATTACTGTCATACATACAAATAATGCATCAAGCAAGAGGAAAATTGCAGAGCACAATCAAGATCTTTCAAGGGCCATTAGTCTACAATTCTTGACATTCCACAAGGAAATGTCATCCCCAAGTGAAGCTGTTGTTAGGTTCCTATATCAATAGGTGTCATATATCATGATTGACTTGGTTTAACTTTGAATATGTTCATATCTTTGCTTGTTGCAAATATTTTCTATATTTGTGAAAAACAAAAAATTTAAAAATGTAGAGAGGGTATGTCCTAGAAAATGAATAAAAGGACAAAAAGAAATAAAGAAAAGGTAAAAAATTGAAAAAAAATGAACTCCAACGAAAAAGAAAAGACCATGAAAGTGTGCAAGCCTAAATGCCACTACTATTTACTTTATGCATAATAAAGATTGTGTGCAACTTTTTACTTATGCCACAATCCATGGTAACAAAATAGTTTAATCTTGGTTATTCCATGTTTTGAATTTCATGCTTAGAGATAGAGAATAAAATCTGACCAAACTGTTTATTCTTGGCAAATAAGTAGATAGGTAAAGTGAATAAAAGGAGCTCAACAGTTTAATCTGAGCCCTTGGATGTAATAAGTGTAGATTTAGATAGATATCACTATATAAAAGAAAAGAAAGTGTGAAAAGGGTTTGCCAGTCTAAGTGCACCCTAATAAAGTAGTGAAAATGCTAGGATAAAGTAAGTAGATGATAGTTGTAGAATAAATGTGTGTTGAATGGTTAAGTTTAATACTTAAATCTTTTTCTTTCATCACTTGGAAAAAGCACAACTCACATTGGAGGCAGCACATCAAGGAAACAAAGTCAAATTAATTAACTTCCTTACTCCATTTTCCCCTAAAAATTCACTAATTTCCCCTAAGTGCTAAAGGAACCTATAAACAAGTTAGAGGGGCTTAGAGCATTTCTCTAACTTTTGGAGAAACTAGACCCTCAGCCCAATAATTTGAAATACCTAAAGTACTTAAATCCCCTTCATCAACATTTACCCCTCCATAAAATCATTCATTCCCTTTATAAAGCTTTTCCTAAGTAAAATCTTATTTTACTTAGGGAAATTAAAACATTCTCCATATAAACCCTCATATTGACTTAGCCTAAGTCTTAAATGTGTGTTATGAAAATGCTTTCAGAAACATTTTAACTTAGCATGCATTCATATCTTACAAAATCATATTAACCGCTAATTAATATTACCATTTAACTCCCGAAAATAAACTACCGCTTACCCGTATTATTATTACAAACCCAGTAAATTATATATCTCGCTCCATGGTTGCAACATAACCTTAATAACGTTTGGTAATGGGATTAATTAGTCAACCCGTGACCAATTAAGAACCCTAACCCCGCCATGCTAAATAAAGGGTTAATTGATCATCAGGATTAATTAACAACTTTCAACCAATCACATCGCCCCCGATGTAATTAAAGTCTTTAATTAAACATCGGGCCCCCTCCATTAACTATTAGTCAATTCCCACCACCAACCACCATCCGATCAGATCTCTCAAATCCGATGGCTATCGCTCATATCGTGCGGGCCTTTGGTCAGACATTAAACGTGCGATATGAGTGGTTTTCCTAAAAGAGCCAATGCTACGTGTCAACTAATTAGTGGAATTGCACGACCCTCCCTCAATACCACCAACTTTCCATAAGCGGTGCGATGAAACCCACATACCGCCTCCCACAAATGACAAAACGTCACATCGTCAAGATGACGCCACCTGTCTTTGTCACTAAACCCACCAAAATATTGACTTTGCATAAAAAACAATTATAATCCAATCTTCGTCTTTTATCCAGAATAGTTCCATGGATGCACGCAGTATGTCCAAATCAACTAGTTCGTCCCCAAACTGTCAACCACCTTGAACACTGCCCTTCAACACTGCTCAAGTCCACTGTGTGCATCCTGTTAATGTGAACATCCATGCCAGTTTCCCATAAACAGGTATTTACCAAACTTTCTCTCGGAAACCCTGTTATATACTGAGAATTCCTCTAAATTGCTTTAAAATCCAAATTTTTCAGTATATTTGAGTTGCTAAGCTTAGTTTAAAAAACTCCCAGATACCTTTGTTCTTGAAAATTTCATTGAAAAACCCCGTTGCATCCCTCAAAACACAAGAACCATGGATGGAAACCCCCGTGGCCCTTAATGTAACTCCAATCACTACTCCTCACAGGGACTTGGACTACCTTCCCTTAGCAGATAAAGACTTCCAAATAAAATACCTTGAACTTGATAAAAACCCCTTGAAAGTATATGGTCGATGCCGAGACAATTACATGAACAATTATGATACCATAGGAGTTTGGGAATCAAATCTCCCAAAGTACATATTCCCTTCTGTGCACATTTTCCTCGACACTATCCACCAATGTTAGGCCAATTATAACCCTAACCTCAGAGTTTTAATGTCCCCGGACCAGTCAGTCTTGTTTACCATTACTACTGATTCAATTAATGAAATGTTACAACTTCAGCCCAGCCAGAACCTCATCCCCATTTCCATTGGAGAATTACTTGAAAAATCCACCAAAATGTCTAATTCTGAACTCAGTTGTATTTGCCATACCTTCATGAATAAGAATCATCTACCCAAATATCCCCCTCCTTACCTAACATGTTTCTTCACTGATATAGGCAAAGATATTGTTTATATGATTGCCAGGATTATGGGTTTCAATACTAGTGAGTTTGTTGATGAATTGACCCTAGTTCTCATGTCTCTCTTCACCCTTGGAAAGACTTATGTTGTAAAATATGACTATGCTACATTCATTGCTGAAAAAATCCATGACCAGTTCATGAGGCTAGAAAATGAGAGTGTTTAAGTATTCTATAGTCATATATCACCTCTTCCTTTACTATCAATCTGACAACTTCCCATTCTCTGTGCATAAGCTTGATACCAAAGATAACCCTAGGTCAGTCATTTTCTGGACCTCTATTTTTCACAACTCACCCTCTTCTCCCTATTCATATATAGATTTCATTTATCAGTTTTTCCATCAGTTCATTATCTATCACTATATTTGAGACCATCTGTCTCTATATCTGTGTAAATAGATATTTTATTTTCCTAGAATAAATCTCATTCAGTTATGAGATATTTTGATGTAAATTTTGTATAAATACTTCTTTATTTGAAGGATTAGGTGTGGATTCAAATACATTTCTATAGAAATTTTCTTCTAGAATTGAAGTGCTATTGTACCAAGACTTATATGGCTTGTTGGATCAAGGAATAAAGTAAAGACTGTTCATGGGATACTTGTGTCAAACATAAATCAAATAAGCATTCTATATCTCTTGTTTATTATTGTTTTTCCTCTGTTTATTAATAATCATATGTGTTTTCATAAAACTTGAATGATAAACAAGTAATGATTTTACAGAAATTTCTTTATTGCACTTTGTTTTAAACTATTTATCTTCTCAATGTTTTCTGCTAGACTATCATAGTTAGGGAATTCTTGAATGCTCCCTTAGTTCATAGTTTATCCCTTTGGTCCAATTGAACAAAGAATTCTTAATTGCCCTTTTTGTTAGGCCTCTTCTGTTCCTCATTTTGACCCCAGTTAAAGGATTCTTGATTGACCTTTCTCCCTGGTTAAGACCATTTCATCCACCTGAACCTAACATTTGCCTTTTGTTTTACTACCTTTCCCTGTGAGTTTACCCTTTAGTAAATGATCTGATCCAGTTAAGCCATCACTCTATTGACTCCATAGCCCAATGGCCTGAAGCCTAGTTTTCCCATTTGTTTCAAAATTCCACGACTCTTAAACAAAACAACCCTGAACATTTATAACTAGCCTAAAATATTTCCAAATATAGCTAAATCATAAAGAGAGAGCCCTCTTTGAGTACAGTTTGGCTAGATTTTGTACTTAAAAGATTGGTTTGTGGTTACCTCGGACCCCTTTCCTTCTTCCCATAACTTCTAAGGAAAATATGAGTGATAACACCCACAACTTTAACGATCGACATATTTTCCAGCTCCAGCACTATGGGTGTAGGCCTGACTCCTTGTAGTTGTAGTAATGTCATAGTTTCAACCGTTATGGCATTGATGGCTTCTCCTAAGTATGCAAGGGTATTTGGTAGAAGAGTTCCATTTATTTCTATTGTGACTATGAGGTTCCCTAGATCATTATATTTTAGTGGAAAACGAGATATCATTTCTGTCATTTGGATTCTTATTTTAACATTATGATTTTTGTTTTTCTTCCTTCCTAGGTTCTTGATGTGTAGATCCTTAATGATCTTGGTGTGTATAGGAATGTCCTTAATATCTTGCAGCAAAGGTATTTTTATGCATACATTCCTTAATTCAGATTCCAAATCATATTCCATGGGAGCTTCATTTTTCTTAACAAACAATCTTTTTGGGTAAGGAGGCTCCCTTGGTTCTTCTAGTTCACCGTCTTTTTGATTTTCTAATTGCTAGTGAGTTTTATCCTCAGGTTCCACTTGAGGATCCTCTTATTGAATAATATAGCTGATTTTTCTTTATTAACTATCTTTCCTTATCTTAGTTGAATTTCATTAACAGGAAAAGCAAGAATGACATATGCAGGGAAAGGTTGCAATTCCATATTTTGTAAAGGTTGTAGAGGCCTATTATTAGGATTAGAAATTGATTGTGTAGTTAGCTAATTTTGTCAAGGTGGATTAAATTATTCTTGTGCATGTTGTGAGGGTGGATTAGAGCTTGAAGGTGTTAGCACCTAAATCTACCTCAGGCTAAAAGAAGGCAAAATTCAGGGTAACCACAAACCACGCTTAGTTTGGTAGCTAGCCCTACCAGAACAAGAGAGGGCTCTCTCCGAGTCACACTGAGTGAATAGATGAATGAAAAGGACCGAGATGACTTTCAAACGAACTATTTATCTTAGGCTAGTAAGTGAAAATGAAAATAAGGAGTGATTTTTATGAATGACTGTGTTTCTGGGAGGTTATGGGCCCACTGGACCTCAATGAATAGAGAACTTAACATAAAGGCACAAATTATTTCGTGAGGCAAGGTAGGCGGAAAGCATAGCAATTTTAGTTTTAAGATATGGCGGAATGGAGAGATTGATTAAGAAGGTGAAAAGGGAATGAGCAACATGAATCCTTTTCAACAGAAGAATGAACACTGTACATGAAATTTTCCCACAGGTAGAGCAATAAAATTGAATTCTACCTAATCTCACTCGAAAAATTTCACCAGAAACGAATATGAAATGAACTATGAAACATAACAAGACACATGAAACATAAGAGACACACTTGCTACACTCACAACCACATGAATCTCATGAAACAGAGCCACTGCCTTTCATTAATTCTCTGTAAAAAATATACAGTGCAGAAACATAGTTTCTTTCCCACAGTCTCCTAGAAGTTACAAGCCAACCAACCAATTCACTTTGCAAATGGTTTGCATACAATATATAGAATGTGCCATGAGGAGATAGAACGCCCAAAGGTCACAAAAGGAAGGTGGAGAGCCAAACATAAGCTACAAGTGCAGTGCCAAAAACATGACAAATGGCTTGGGTGACCCTTTGCCTTCCTTTGCCACTTGTATAACTGACCATATGGAGTGAAAATATTTATAAAACCGCCGCGCTCCTCCTCCTGTGCGTCACACTCTTTTCTAGGTAACGTTTGGAGGCCTTCCCGGTGTCCAAATTGAGTGATAGACAGCTCATTGTAAAGTTATTTGAGTCTAAGTTCCAACCCAACTATACATTTTCGATTTTGAGTTCATTTTCCCTGTCAAAAATCAAATATCCCAAGACTAGTCGAACTGTGCCAAATGAGGCTGCCTCAAGGCAGAGTGCTGTTGTAGTCAACGTTTGAATGCCTTTATCAACCCCAAATGGAGTTCATAATAGCTCATTGGAAAGGGATTTTATTCTAATTTCCAAACCAACCAGAATTTTTTAATTTGGAGTTCATTTCCCTGTCAAAAATCAAATCTCCCAAGACTGGACGAACTGTGCCAAATGAGGCTGCCTAAAGGCAGAGTGTTGTTACAGTCAACTTTGGAATGCCTTACTCAACTCCAAATTGCACTCATGATAGCTCATTGGAAATCTACTCATCTCTAGTTATCATTTGGATCATCAAGCAAGTCATTTGGCCAACCCAGCAAGGATAAAACTTGATTTTCCCAAGGTCGCTCCAGAGGTGCATCAATTCTCCTGAGGCAATTGTATTTTTGACATTTCTTCAAAAACATGACACCTGTGTAAAAAGTGAAGGAGGTTTTTGTTCCTTTGTTTTTGATGGAAAAAAACCTCTCTCATTTTTCCCAAATTCATCTTTTATTTCTTAGAAACATCATTTGAGTGAAACATATCCCGATGTGTGGGACAAGGGATTTGCCAAAATGAAGCGAAATGAATGGGATAGGGAGCTTCTAAATTCTTGAGGAATTTTTTTCAAGTATGGAGGGATGTTAGGAAGTAGAGGAAAGTGGAATATTAGAAATTGAGTGAGGGGAAGGGGTCCAAAAAGGCAAAACGCAGGCCCAACCATAGAAAATTGCCAGGTTGTAGCAAGAAACTAGGGTTTGTGCGAAAATGAGGAATTTGGGGGATTTCAATGATGGGAAGAGTTTGATAAGGTACATTATGGATAGGGGAAGGTGTATGAACATTAGGATACAAGTATTTTTGATGATTTGACCATCCAAGAGAAATTAGCTTCAAAACCCTAGGAGAGGGAAATGAGCCTTGCCTAGGCACACTGAAGCATGAACAAGCTGCGAAATGACCCAATGGAACTTGACATGATGATGAAAACCCTTTGAATGATGGTACACTCTGCTAAATGGTGACATAGACCGACATCTGTGTTAGAAAATTATATATTACGGAGCAATGGAACACATGAAATAATGCAGAAATATAAACACAGAAAACGCACAAAACAAGAGAGACACAGATATACGTGGTTCACCCAGTTTGGGCTACGTCCACCCCGAACAGCCAGTCCTTCCTTTCTATTATCCAGCAAAATGAAGAGACACAACCTACAGCAAATCCGCTGTAATATCCTCTGTCTTCTCTCACAGTCTCACCTCTCTGTTTCTCGCTCACACTGAATACACATCTATCTCACAGCCCTCAAATACAATGCCCTCATACAAAGAGAGGGGTTTCCTTCTAGGCAAAAAACCCTAAACTAAACATAATTTCTACCATCAGATCATCCGCCTAATGAACGGCCCAGATTGACTAGAAATTTACTATACTTTTACAAGGACCCACCCTGGACCCCCCCTGCAGTGAATATTTTTACGGGCGGCGTTGCGCCCCCATTTTGTAACTGGGGTCCAATGTGGCGGTACTTTTTGAATATAGAAGATAATCAGGCTCCACACCCAACAATCTGGACAACTTTGAAAAGGAGTGAAAGCAAACCCTAGACCTAATGCCTAGTGACCAAATTTTACTTGAAGACTCACTGAAATGATAAAATTTGACCTTGACACCTTAAAATCACTTGTGTAAGAGCATGTTTGATCACTGGAGGAAGGCTGCAAAGACTGACACTAACATTGGCTCCAATGGGGGATGGTAGCTCCTTGGAGGTGCCAAGAACAACAGATCTCTGGAAGAGCTAGACATTGCCTTTTGTCCATTGGGCTATGGAGTCCATTATTCTGACAAACCAACATGACTCAATTTATTGACTGAAACTTGACTGAAACTGACTCAATGCAAACTGACATGACTAAAAAACTTGACTCTAACAAACTAACTCAAAATACTAAGAACTGAACTTAAAACTTAAAGCTTGGTGGTAGTGCATGACCACCTGCATTTCTTACAAGACTATATATCATCAAACTATATCAAACTGCCAATGTAACCAATCAAGAAGATGGCTTCCTGACTGATTCTTCCGATCAGATCTTCTGGTCAACAATTGATATTGGTAACTGGGCATCCAAAAACATAATTGGCCATGATCTCCTTCATCACTGAATACTGCAATAATGACCTTCACTGCTGCTTGTAACAGATTTGCCATTGGATCATGAAAAACATGAGGATTTACCTCTTGCTGAAGAAACACGATGTCTTTTTCTTTTGATTCTGATCTTCCTTCATAATGTACTTCAGAAAAAGTATGTTCCTGGTCCTTCAAAAATTCTGAACAAGCATATGAGTGGATTTCCTCTTTAAAGAACACTTCAAAACATGAAACATATGAGCAAGAATCTAAAATGGAATCCATAATGGTCTGGTCGGCTATAGTCTGAATATATTTCTGATCATCCAGAGAAAGATTTTCACTTACTTGAGTGCAGATCTCATCTTGTTGTTTATGAACTGATTGGATTACCTCTTCATGAAGGCTTTGTTTTGATGACATGAGAACATTGGGACCCAAAACTTTGTCTTCTTCTATGGACCAATCTGAAACGACACTTTTTCTTTCATCACTTTCAGCCATATGGAACTCTCCAACCTGATAATCTATTTCATGTAATTCATGGTGATTGTCAAGATGCAAAATTCCTTCATTTTCTACCGTACAAAGATCTTGATTCTGCTGCAAAGTTTCCTGAGCATCCTGATGGGACTCCTCTAGTTTCTCTTCATGTTGTTGAAATGGATTCTCGTACAAGGCTTCCATGATCTCATCATCCACAAAATTATCATCCTCATAATATTTTTCAAGGCTTTCAATAAAAGTAGAAGCATGTTTGCAATAGTCATGAACTATATTTAATGATGGATAAGAGCCTTCATATCTTTCAATGAACATGGCATGAAAATCCTTTAGACAGTAAATACAAGCAGCGGGTAAATTTTCATACCAAGATCAGGCTTCACCTTCAAGAGTGGCCATGAATATCTTCATTAAGCAATC
This sequence comes from Pinus taeda, assembly GCA_000404065.3. NCBI lineage: Eukaryota > Viridiplantae > Streptophyta > Pinopsida > Pinales > Pinaceae > Pinus > Pinus taeda. The sequence goes on along the minus strand of APFE030549598.1, from coordinate 42,224 downwards.
TTCAGTAAAATCAACCTTCAACTTACGAATATGCATGTGAAATCAAACTAGATGTAAAGCAGCGTCCTTCTTACCATCATCTTTAAACGTAGGTAGATTCCTTGACCAATATACCTTAAGAATTTTATTTGGGAAGCCTGGGATGTGATCTCGGCTCATGGGAGCGTATCTTCTTGCAATCCGCTCCATTTTAAAAATCTCAAAGCTACTGACCTCTCTGCAGTGGAGTCACCATGAAGCACCGATTGCTGGTTTCTTCAGTGAATGGAGTCGCCAGGTGAATTATTTCATCCGTCTTCTTATGTCTGATCGTTGTTAACCATCAACCATCAGATTTGAACTTGAGATATGTCCTAGGGCAAGACAATCTACAACCAAACCATTTTCTTCCCCAGCGGAGTCGCCACTGTGTTAGCACCTAAATCCACCTCAGGCTGAAAGAAGGTGAAATTCAGGGTAACCACAAACCATGCTCAGTCTCGTAGCTAGCCCTAGCAGAATAGGAGAGGGCTCTCTCCGAGCCACACTTAATGAATAGATGAACGAAAAGGACCGAGATGACTTTCAAACGAACTATTTATCTTAGGCTAGTAAGTGAAAATGAAAATAAGGAGTGATTTTTATGAATGACTGTGTTTCTAGGATGTTATGGGACCACTGGACCTCAATGAATAGAGAACTTAACATAAAGGCACAGATTATTTCGTGAGGCAAGGTAGGCAGAAAGCATATCAATTTTAGTTTTAAGATATGACAGAATGGGGAGATTGATTAAGAAGGTGAAAAGGGCATGAGCAACATGAATCCTTTTCAATAGAAGAATGAACACTGTACATGAAATTTTCCCACAGGTAGAGCAATAAAATTGAATTCTTCCTAATCTCACTCAAAAAATTTCACCAGAAATGAATATGAAATGAACTATGAAACATAAAAAGACACATATGAAACATAAGAGAAACACTTGCTACACTCACAACCACACGAATCTCATGAAATAGAGCCACTACCTTTCATTAATTCTCTGTAAAAAATATACAGTGCAGAAACAGAGTTTCTTTCCCACAGTCTCCCAGAAGTTACAAGCCAACCAACCAATTTGCTTTGCAAATGGTTTGCATATAATATATAGAATGTTCCATGAGGAGATAGAACGCCCAAGGGTCACAAAATGAAGGGGGAGAGCCAAACATCAGCTACAGGTGCAGTGCCACAAACATGAAAAATGGCTTGGGTGACCCTTTGCCTTCCTTTGCCACTTGTATAACTGACCATATGGAGTGAAAATATTTATAAAACCGTCGCGCTCCTCCTCCTGTGCGTCGAACTCTTTTCTAGGTGACATTTGGAGGCCTTCCCGGTGTCAAAATTGAGCGCAGGATAGCTCATTGGAAATTTATTTGAGTCTTCTTTCCAACAAAACTAGAATATTCTATTTGGAGTTCATTTTCCCTGCCAAAAACCAAATCTCCCAAGACTGGTCGAACTGTGCCAAATGAGTTTGCCTCAAGGCAGAGTGCTGTTGCGGTCAACTTTTGAATGCCTTCCTCAACCCCAAATTGAGCTCATGATAGCTCATTGGAAATGTATTTGAGTCGAATTTCCAACCCAACTAGAATTTTTTAATTTGGAGTTCATTTTCTCTGTCAAAAATCAAATCTCCCAAGACTGGTCGAACTGTATTAAATGAGGCTGCCTAAAGGCAGAGTGTTGTTACAGTCAACGTTTGAATGCCTTACTCAACTCCAAATGGAGCTCATGATAGCTCATTGGAAAGATACTCGTCTCTAGTTATCATTTGGATCATCAAGAAAGTCATTTGGCCAATCCAGCTAGGAGAAAACTTGATTTGCCCAAGGTCACTCCAGAGGTGCATCAATTCTCCTGAGGCAATTGTATTTTTGACATTTCTTCAAAACCATGACACCTGTGTAAACAGTGAAGGTGGTGTTTCTTCCTTGGTTTGTTATGGACAAAAAACGCTCTCAATTTTCCCAAATTCATCTTTGATTTCTCAGAAACATCATTTGAGTGAAACATATCCCGATGTGTGGAACAAGGGATTTGCCGAATTGAAGCGAAATGAAGGGGATAGGGAGCTTCTAAATTCTTGAGGAAATTTTGGGAAGTATGGAGGGATGTTAGGAAGTAGGGGAAAGTGGAATCTTAGAAATTGAGTGAGGCGAAGGGGTCCAAAAAGGCAAAACGCAGGCCCAACCATAGAGAATTGCCAGGTTGTAGCAAGAAACTAGGGTTTGTGCGAAAATGAAGAATTTGGTGGATCTCAGTGATGGGAAGAGTTTGATAAGGTACATTATGGATAGGGGAAGGTGTATGAACATCAGGATACAATTTTTTTCGATGATTTGACCATCTAAGAGAAATTAGCTTCAAAGCCCTAGGAGAGGGAAATGAGCCTTGCCCAAGCGCACTGAAGCATGAACAAGGTGTGAAATGACCCAATGGAACATGACATGATGATGACAAGCCTTTGAATGATGGTACACTCAGCTAAATGGTGACATAGACCAACATTTGGACAACTTTGAAAGGAGTGAAAACAAACCCTAGACCTAATGCCTAGTGACCAAATTTTACTTGAAGACTCACTGAAATGATAAAATTTGACCTTGACACCTTAAAATCACTTGTGTAAGAGCATGTTTGATCACTGGAGGAAGGTTGCAAAGGCTGAAACTAACAGAAGGTATGGGTAGAGGTTGTCGTACTTGAGGAGGCAATGATAATGAAGGTTGATGATAATAAGTTGAGCTATATCCTTGCTAAAATGGAGGCATATTAGGTGTATAGGGCATGTTAGGTGGCCATTGGTATTGGGCATATGGTTGGTTTTGAGGTTGAAATACATTCCCATAAAAATTTCTTCTCCATAGCTAGTTCCAAGGTGAGTTTTGAGGTGGTTGTGGGGGCCATGAGGGGTAAGATGGTTAAGAGTTCCATGACTGATTTTGGGAAAATCCATTTAAATTAGGTTCTTGATAAATATTTTGATTTGGCCCACTCCATGATGGCTTCCTATTTTCTTGCGGAAAATCATTAGTTTCAGCGCCTCCTTTGTAAATGGCTTGTAGTACAGGAAGGGATGGGAATTGATCAGTGGTATTCTCTCGTGTGAAAATTCCACCCACCTCAACCATATTAATGGCACATTCCCTTTCAGCATGCTTATGCCTACATTTAGAACATAAAATTGCCAAATCAACTTTTTCCTCTTCTTGTTTTCTTTTAATTTTTAGAGTATCAAGTTGGTCACTAATGCTATTTAAGATATGTGTTTTCAAATTTTCCAGAAGGTTTCACAACTCAACCCTAGTTACAAAATTTTGTATAAATTTCGAATCTTTAGGCAAATAATCCCTTGAATTGTCTCAGATTCTTTTTCCCACCTTAGCTTGACTTCTAGAATAGGTTCAACATAATTCAATTATTTCAGCAATAGGTTTTTTATAAATGTCAACGGAACTTAGGAGATTAAGTGTTTCAATGCACTCTTCCCTTAAACCCTTCAGAAAGGCGGTCCTAAAGGCTCTTTCATCTAAGCTTCCCACTCACAAATTATGATAGTGTTATCGGGAATAATGTCCACTCGGAGCTACTAGTCCCACTAAGACTGGTAGCTATCTTAGAAACAAACAAACTAAAACTACTTTCGCTTTCCTTCATGAGAAGTAGATAAGAGTGGAACAAAGGACACCAACCTCAGTCTTGCGCTTGCTTACTTGCTTGGTTCCTCTCCCTTCTGATAGATCTTCGCCGCTTCTTCTTCATCTACCCAGCTTCAAAGAGAACCTTTGGAATCAAAGAAGCATAATACTATCGAAGAATAGAGATCTACAGTCATAAACAATACAAGACCAGATATGTATTGACCACACAAATGCATATACAATCAAACATACAAGAATGTGGAGGAAAACTTGAATAACTTTATTAATATAAAGAATAGAAAATAGGATTACAACCAATTGTTCTGACCCAACATCTTCCTCCAGCATGAAAGCCCTTCTTCACCTCATGTAAAGCTTAGATCACCCAACACTATGATGTTGCACTAGGAAACTAACAACCTTCCTTACAAGATACAAGATTCCAGCCTCTGGATATCTGTGATGAGGGATCCATATATAGATGATTGTAGGGGGTAGTCAGCTTCTGGGATTTTGATTAGTGTCCTCTCTCTGATAGTTCTTGATTCCACTTGGAGATTGATGATCTCTTACTCATCCCTGAGCGAAGTCAGAGAGGCAAGTGTTAGAGGAGAAGTTTCTGGAGGATTCCATGATCGTCCACCTCGCAAACTGTCTTTGCCATTTGTCCATTCTCATCCATCACACTCTACAGAAGGGTTTTCCAGTATGCATCATACCCTTTACACTGAGCAGGTGAGATGCATCGCACCCTCTGCACTGGGCATTCTGTATGGTCCAGTTTTGACTAGTTATGAGCAGTTTTTGGGGGAGAAATTCTGGGAGATGATGTAATCAACTGACCTTGTTCCTTTAGGGAGTGAAGCAACACTTTTAGGCACTTAGGAGCCCTTGGTTTATGGAAATTTATGATTGGGGTTGAAGTGCCCAAAAATGTCTATAATAGTTGCCCCCTAAAGCATGAGGTCGTTAATCTTTTGATGTCGGGTGAAATGCTTTATCATGAGGATCTGAAGTTTTTTTGAGCTAGAAGGCGACCTGTAATAAGATACAATACAATACATTATCTTCATAATATTTTTCATGATCTAGCTAAGGTGGGCATTCCCATGCTCAACTTTATAAATTCATTTTCATGTACATAGGATAAACAACCGTCTGTGTAGCGGACTGATGATTCAGACAGAGTCATCATCCTTTGATTTGGATGATCATCTGTCCGGCAATGATGTACATTTGATGTCTTTATATTCCTAAATATATCGCAGCCCGGATGGATGAAACTAGATCCGAGGTCTTCAAAACTCATTCAATTTTCACTCGGAGTACAAGTCGATCCATGTGAAAGATGTGCTAGAGTCGAACATGGAAAGACATCGCCTGATTACCAGCCAATGATGTAAGCTGTTAACAGGCGCGAGAGGAATCATCAATAATGACAATGACCCTCAAGGTACTATAGTACAATTCCCTTGGTGTGAAAAAGGGACTTAGCTTCGAACACCACGCAAAATCTCTCGGTCAAAGGCCATTGATGTAAACATGTCGCCGAAAGTGAGAAACTTGCCATTGAGGCATGCAAGCTTCAAAGTACTGAAAGGGTTTATTCCTAGGTCAACTTCTTGGATAATGAGCTAATGTCGACAAGAAGCGACCTGTCGTAGGAGGGCCTTAATGAATCCCCCATCTACGACACGGAATGGAGCAAATGATTTTGTGGAGATGAAAACGATCTGATGATATAAGGTTCAGGGTGGCGGTCATGAAAGAATGGAGTGCAAATATATTGCAACGGATGAGACACAGGTGAATCCTTTGAGCGACTTCTCTTGAACATACCGGTGACACTGACATGGATTAGTAGCGTTAACCCCAAATATGGATGGTTTGATGGACCAATGGTGATATGACCGGTGAACGGAATAACCCAACCCGACTCGGACAGAGTGAGAGTGCCATGTTCAAGAGCGACTTACTACCAATAAATTTTCTTCAATTTTTCTTCCCAATTTTCCCCAGTCATTGCTGACCAGTACCTCTTTATTTTTATCAAGCTTGAGGAGGATAACATATGCTTGTTCTATAATCTGCCCTTTGGGCGAACCCGTCGCTATGTTTTAACAAGCCTAGCGATAGTGAAACTCGTTCTCGTCCATTTGGACAAGTTTGTTGCTATTGATTTTAATGAGTTTAACGACAATGATAACTCGGTCCTTTTTCAATTTTAGAGAGTCTGAAAAGGGACGGAAAGGAAACTCCAATAATCCTTTTTCATCATATAATCCTTTATGTCTGAAAAAGTATAAAATAATACGAAAGGGATGAATTTTCGATAGTTTTAACGAGCCAAACAAGACAAGCACTCGATCTTTTTGTGTAATAATCCCTCAGGTCCAAAAAATATTAAAATGTAGAGGAGGGATAGCACTTCCGATGACTTTAACAAGCTAGAGAGGCCAATCTCTCGGCAATCTTTTCATATTTTACGAGTTAGATGAAAAGAGCTTAAAGGAGACTCATTTTTTGAGGAACGAGTGATAATTTCGGGTAGCAGCTGATTCCAGGTAAGGTTTGGAATTTTCCAATCACGGCAGTGTCACAAGGATGGCTAACAAGATCACTCGTCGTAGATGTTCCTCAAAAAGGGTGAACAATCAAATGGAGGCGTATTATCAACTAAAACAAAGTGGAGGTGATGATGAGAACACGACCAAGGCTCAAAAGCTAATGATAGTGCATTCGCAATGGTTATTTACCAGAGATTGGTTCAATTTTTAATGAGCTTAAACTCTTGGGGAAACATTTGCTCATTTCTTAGGTTTAATTTTTAACGAGGTTGAACTCCACATAAAAACTGCTCGTGCCAGTCATAAAATAATGATATCTCATTGATAGGTTCAAGTTTTATGGAGCTTGCACCATTCGAAACTTTGCTCTACATGCTTTCATTATGCAAGCTAGGAGTGACCAATCCTATGAGTTTAAAGGGTTTGAGAATCTACAAACTAAGAAAATAAATGGTCACTCTTCACTTGCATGCAAAAAGGTTTGCATGCCCCCAGGTATAGTGAAAGATTTCCAGGCTACCATATAGAAGTTGTCGCATCTGCAAGATATTTTCCATCCACACTACAAATAGAAACACTTCCTGGCTTAGTCCATTTGGACAAGGGTGATTTTAAATCCCAAACACCTAACCTTAACGAGGGAATCTTATTCAGGTCTAATTCCCTCTTCCTATGCGGACGGGTATCGGACCAGTCATTTTCCTTTGCAGAAACCTACTCTATACCTAGAGTTTCCCTACCAGAGTAGGCCAGGGTGCATGCCCCCTGGGATTCAATCATGTCCTCCTGAATCACTCGCGCTCTTCAGGTGGATGAACTGGAGATTAATGAGAAATTCCTTGCGTGAAAAGATCATTTAGGGATGACATTTGACTATTAGCTATGTGTGAGCCAAGGAATGAAAGCTGGTCTATGAGTTGGACCACTCGGCCTTCATGCGGAAAACACATTACTCTAAAGAGTGAGGAAACAATGACTCCCATGCTATAAATATAGTCGCGCCTAAGGAGTAGATTATAGTCTAGCGGTCCTTGGACTACCATTACGTTCATATAAATAGTTTTCCTTCTCAAAGTAATAGGCACATTTGGAAGGATCCCTAATGGTCGACTAGTTCCTTTGTCAAAGCCTGTCAGATTTCTCATCTCAAGCAGAAGCGATGGCGAACCAAGCGCTTTCCAAGCAGTTGAGGAAAGGATACTCACAGAAACCCCTTCATCTATGATGGTACTATCCATGACCATTCTATAAGCTTGTATAATGATTCAGAATGGTACACTAGCCGGTAAACGAGGTCTGCCTAGTAGATTCCAATCGAAGGAAACGACTAAGTTGCTTGGAGGTGAGACTGAATAGATGGCTGGATACGACTTTGATGAAATTCCTTCTTGCGGTAAAGGAACGGGTAGACTGCCCCCATGTTCATCGGAGTCTGTGTTTACAAAAAGAATTTCAATGGAGTCATTCTCATTCTCTCCGGTGACTGTATCATCTGAAGATGGACCTTCTGAAGGCAAGAGCGGATCAACTGCTGCCTCGACCTTTTGAATTTCATCTGGTGTGGATTCAGAGGGTTTATCTTCAATGATAGATGCTTCGACTGACCACAATGGTGTGTCAATCGGATTTTCAACTAGTGATGGACTCGGCAAGAGTTTCTTATATCTAGGAGGAAGCCGTAGTAGTGAAGTCGGACGGTCATCCAAAACACTTTTAGCCTCATCTAGGAAGGGACAACGGTGGACAACGTGATTGCCTTCACACAGTTTACAAGGAAATTTGCATTTCCTTTTCTATCCAGATACTTCGCTTTCACTGGTTGATGGTGTACTTTCAACATGATAATTAGAGGTTGACGACACCAGATTGTGTAAAGGAGGAGACCAGTCCCTTAAGATCCGAGGGATGCAAGGATAATCTCGATGATAGTGGTCTCCTTTGCAAATGACACATGGAGATTTAGGTTTATACGGTGTAGTGTGAGGATTTTTGCTAGACAATGCATGGTTGCCCCCTTTTGCTTTTTGCTCCTTCTTCTTCTTTTCTTTTTTCTCCTTCCACTTCTTCTTCTTCTCAGCTACTTGATCTTTAGCTTTACCGGCTTCATCAAGCAAAGAGGAAGGAGGAGAGGGAGAAACGGAAAAAGTAGATGGTTGGGGGGTGACTCTAGTACCATATAGTTGCTAATTTGATTGCTCAGGAATCACGGTGGTTTGAACGACAGAGGTCAAGAAGAGCCATATCGGCAAGCCAATTGTCAGTCCTGGAAGTGACAATGTAGCCATATGAGGTGCACCAACATCTCCCCAAGAGAAGGGACTAGGATTTCCTCCAAGGAGAAACCCTTGGTTAGTGGACTCCATTTTCTCAACCTAAGATCAACAAGGGTACAGTGACGTTATTCCGATTAAAATAAATTTTAGACGCTTTGACACAACTTGTTTTTTCAATTTTTAAGAGTCGAGAAAAAACAAAAGATGAATCTAGTTGCCTTCGATTTTTAATGAGCCCAAAGTGACAAGTGCTTAGATGGACCTTTTTTTTTAAGGAGTCTGAAAAGGAATGAAAGAGACTACTCTAGAAATCTAGACAGAGGGATTACCAAACCAATCAAAAAACTACAGAATACTTTTTATGGTACGACAGTCAATCTTCTCGAATGTTGTGTTTAGTGCATTGCGATTGATAGGGTGGCAGACACGGCTTCCTAAGGATAAAGGATATAGCCTATTGTGGTCTCCCAATATATACTCGACAGTATGTGGGAGCACAAGTCTGTACTGGCACGTGTCGTCTCAAGGAGGAGGAATCACCCAACCAACAATGAAAGCGACAGTTACCATGATTTACGATGTCGGAATACGTCTCTAGCCTAGACTTCTAGATGTTGTGCATTAGGTTCCAAAGCATTTTTAGGTTCATTAAATTTATTTTATAGTTGATCTTGCTTAAGAAATTTTCTTTTTCAGGTTCACCACGTTATGTATATATACAATTCCTAGAATGCAATCTAAGATGATAAACAATCGTTTAATCTTCTTTTTGCAATGAAAATCCTAGCTACTAAGGAAAGAGAATTGCGGGTCTTTCAACATAGAGCACAGAGCACACACTAAATGCACTGTCCTAAATCAAACCAATAAGTAGTCTAAATGCAAATGCATATGCATGTATTTGTTTTTAGCCTTCTTAATGTGTGAATGACAAGAAGAATGCTAAGTACAAATCTGAATTCCCTTTTCAAAGCGAAAATACTAACACTTTTTCTTCAAAATACGAAAGGAAGATAATGACGACACTTTGCGATTTTGAATTTAAAATTGCTTTCGACACTTGAAAAATCACTAATTCAAATCTAATACAAGAGTGATAGTATAATCAACCATCAAGAACAAATAGGATTCTCTTCTATGACTGAAAACGACACTTGCGACACTTCCAAATCAAGAAACAATGGAGGCGGAATGATGGAAAGGAAGGGGGTTTCCATAGTGGTATATTGATCACAAATAGCAAAACTCCTTAATAGAGCTTAAGAGAGTGAGGAAAAACCAAAGTCTGAAGGCAAAATTAGCCTTTTCTGACCATCGCACCTATTAGATAGGGAATCCAGTATGCATCCCACCTACTACACACAGGAGGTGTGATGCATACAGATTTCCTTGAAGAGAGGGTGCGATGGTACCAGTGCGAGACTTTTACTTGATCTTTGGTCACAGTTTACAGCTCAATTCAGGGATTTAGGCTGAGCAAGTGATGTTCAGTAAATATAAATCACAGGGTTTGATCTAAAGAGGTTACTATAGCCACCACTAGGGCAATTAGAAAGTTTGCAAAATCGATTGTTCAATTTATAAACAAAACCCGAAGATAGATTGAAGCAGCATTGATCTACTTTGCACTTGCATAGCAAATGCAGTTCAAAGGATAGCTGGCTTGACTTTAGGCTCTATCTGTAAGTTTATAAAACAAACAAATATAGACAAGCAAACAATATAATCGCTCCCCAGCGGAGTTGCCATTTTGTTATTAGGAATAGCGTCCACTCAAAGCTGCTAGTCCCACTAAGACTGGTAGCTATCTTAGAAACAAACAAACTAAAACTACTTTTGCTTTCCTTTATGAGAAGTAGATAAGAGGGGAACAAAGGACACCAACCTCAGTCTTGTGCTTGGTTCCTTGCTTGGTTCCTCTCCCTTCTGATAGATCTTTGCCGCTTCTTCTTCATCTACCTAGCTTAAAAGAGTACCTGTGGAATCAAAGCAGCATAATACTATCGAAGAACAGAAATCTACAGTCATAAACAATACATGACCAGATATGTCATGACCACAAAAATGCATATACAATCAAACATACAAGAATGTGGAGGAAAACTTGAATAGCTTTATTAATATCAAGAATAGAAAAGAGGATTACAACCAATTGTTCTGACCTAGCATCATCCTCCAGCATGAAAGCCCTTCTTCACCTCATGTAAAGCTTAGATCACCCAACACTATGATGTTGCACTAGGAAACTAACAACACTTCCTTACAGGATACAAGATTCCAGCCTCTGGATCTCTGTGATGAGGGATCCATATATAGATGATTGTAGGGGGGTGAGTCAGCTTATGGGATTTCAATTAGTGTCCTCTCTGATAGTTCTTGATTCCACTTGGAGATTGATGATCTCTTACTCATCACTAGGAGAAATTAGAGAGGCAAGTGTTGTAGGAGAAGTTTATGGAAGATTCCATGATCCTCCACCTCGCAAATCATCTTTTCCATTTGTCCATTCTCGCCCATCGCACCCTACAGAAGCGTTTTCTAGTATGCATCGTACCCTTTACACTGAGCAGGTGAGATGCATCGCACCCTTTACACTGAGCAGGTGAGATGCATCGCACCCTCTGCACTAGGCATTCTGTATGGTCTAGTTTTGACCAGTTCTAAGCAGTTTTCTGTGGATAACTTCTGGGAGATGATGTAATCAGTGGACCTTGTTCCTTTAGGGAGTGAAGCAATACTTTTAGGGACTTAGGAGCCCTTGGTTTATGGACATTTATGATTGGGGTTGCAGTGTTGAAAAATGTCTATAACAGATATTTATAAAGGAACCTTTCCATATATTCCTCCAAACTTTCATCCTCCCTCTGTTGCATCCTAAAGATATGATTAAAATCTCTACTTTTAGAGTAGTCTTGATATTTCTTAAGGAAGACAAATTTCATGTCATCCCAGGAGTAAACGGTGTGCTTTGCTAGGCTCATGAACTATCTAACGGTTGAGTCTTTTAAGGTGGTAGGGAATAAGTTAAGCTTTTGTGCATCGTCATAATAATTATAACTCCTGCAAAGAATATCGAATTCAAATAAAAACACGTCAGGGTCTTCATAGGACATACCATGGAAAAGTGGAAGAGCTGCCAAGGTTATGTTCTTCATAGTGATATATCTAGTAATGTCCAGAATAGGAAATCCAAAATTCAGTTATGTATTGTCTTCTTACTTCTCAATACCTCCTCTTGGTCCATCCCTCCAATCATTATTCCCTCTAAACAAGGTGTGTATTCTGGCATTATCTCTAGGGTAATTTTCCCCATTACTTCTGTTTTCCTCCCCTCCTCCATTGTTAGCCATTCTTACTATAGGTTTAGAAGTAGGCTTTAGTATAACAGTCTGGCTAGAAGAGGATTCAGCTGGGTTGAGCCTAATGTAACCAAGCCCTAAGTCTTCGTGAGGTCATCTTGTTGCAGATTCCACTTGTGCAACTGGCACCAATTCTATACATACAACAGTTCCCAAGGAAATTTTTGTTTGTTGTAGTATGCTTTGGGGTTGTTCAACCTCTTTTGATGCAATGTCTTTTTTTTCTAATGCCACTTTGCTGGTGGAGATTTCTCCCTCCTCTCTCATACCTATGTAACAATCAGTGGAATTATTTGGGGGTGTTTTTGTGGGACCAAATATTCCTGAAAACTATTTTGTGCTTAAAATAAATCTACCTTTGCTATCCCTAAGACTACTTTTACTTTTATGCATAAGAAAATAAAATACTACAAAGATTCACCAAAGGCAACGAGAATTTGGAGCAAATCCACCATAGCGGATGTGTGGCTCTTCACTCATGTCTTATCGTACACTCTCCATCCTCTGATCGTCCTGTAAAATCCTCAACACATGAATTTTAAAGAGATTGTTACCTAGACCGTTTGCAACTCCCTGACATTGGTGCTGAAAATGTTAGGAGTTTTATTTTTCGTTTAGTTCCCCTAAATTAAATTATTGATCGACGTTTGTAAACTTTGAGTTACACTGCATTTCGATTTAGATTTTGAATAGTTTAGTACATAATGGAGTACACAACTTTTAATCTCTACTTTCCATAAGTTGAAGTGAAGAAACATATTATCCTATAATTAAATCTTTGTTCTATCAAAACTTTAATTATTGTTCTACTTTAACCATGATTTATCTAACTCAAAAAATCACTTTAGAAATGAATCAAGCAAACATCCTAATTTAAAAGCATTGCACAAATTATTTGAAGATGATTGTACAACATTCAAGTCTTGGCATAGACAATACAAATCATTGTTATAAGAAATATAAATTGTTGCATAAATAGTTCAAACCACTATGAAAATAAAACAAATCACTACACAACAATACTAATCACTATTCCACATGACCAATCTTTGTTCATGCAAGACTAATTCCAAGCACCATTTAAGAAATATTAATCAAAACTCAAGCGATATGAATCACTAACCTCACTAAAAGAAAATATAATCTTAATTTAAGTAAAACCCAGTTTCAATCCAAGTAAAACTTAATTTCAATTCCTGGGATATATAAGAGAAACTAAAGAGAATTTCAAACTGATTTCTTAATCTCTCCTAGTTCATGCATTCGACTCTACAAGCTTCAAAAGAAACTAAGTGACATAGTTCCAAATAGATGTTATTATGCTTGCTTTATTGACACACTTAGGTTTAAAAGACTTTAAATATCAAATTTATGCTAATTTTAAACCACTTCAAATAAACTTAGTAAGTATGTTCTATGAAAGAACATTAACCTACAGTTTTCAACTCAATCTTACCTACAATTATACCGGATCTTAGAGTTATACTACAATCTTTATCAACAACTAATGTCTTATCTTATTATTTATGGAAATTCTCATGTAAAACATGATGCTACATGGTTTCTGTACTAATGAGAAATGTACATGATTCAAGATTACAAAGTCGACTCCAACTAGAACTTATGGCACAATTATCATCCTTTGAATTTATCAAAATTGGAAAGCATTCTTTTAAACATTCTTAACCATGAAGATGTGTTGGATAAATCATTCATGCATCTAAAACACTAATCAATATAATCCTTTTTGGTTCACAAAGACTTAGAGACAAAATATTTTTACAGATCCAAGGAAAACATAGTAAGTACTTAAGTACAAAATAGAAAATGGTAATTCTAAGATCTATTTGGCAAACATTTCCAGAAAGAGATCTAAACCTCTAAATCTCAATCAAACACACTTCCTACAATTTATGTCAATTACATGACTTGTTTTCAGGTGGTGGTGGGCCGTTGACACTTCCCAGAGCAAGTTTAAACTAACCCAATGCTTTAAGAACCATAAATCATAACAATTTTAGGAATTAAATGTCGAATCAAATAACGAATACATCACAGTCTCCAATGTCTTCTGAGCATATAGCTGCTGGCAACAATACTACTTAACGACACTTCCCGCTAGCTTAAATACAGAAAACATCGGACTTTATCTAAAGTTTAGCCGATGAAAAATAGATGTAACTAATTAACTAGACAAAGTAAACATATAACATCAAGACTAAAATTAAGTTGTATTAAATTTTATCGAACAACTTCAAATGGATCCTAGTTAAGCTCATCTTGATCATAACACGATTGATGAAACCAACTCCTTATTAGGCATAAGGAGATCAACTCTGGAATGCCAAAGATTTGACTGAACGTTTACTACCAAATAGAGAACATAATCGAGATGCAAAATTGGGTACAAAATAGTGAGTCCAAAAAAGGTTGCCTGATGTGTTGTCCATCAATGTATGTGTTGGAGCCCCTGCTACCTGTCCACATGTTTTCAAAGTCTACGAGTTCGTATAAGGATTAGTCAAAATAATCCAATGGCTATAGGTTCATTAATACCTTCTTAAACTAATCAAAAGCATATGAAAATAGCACCAAGTAAAACATCCCACCTCCACTTGCAAAATATTGTGGTTTGGCAGTGACAACATGGTACAAAAAGGGGTAACAGAGAGTAAATGTCGATAAGAACAAGGAAATAGTAGGTGCAAAATGGGTACAAAAGTAGGGCCCAACAACTACTATTAATAACTCCAACTTTCCTTTCAACTTACCCTTTGAAGTATGATGAATGTATAATGGAAACTCTCCATTTCATATTGGATAGAACCCAAATAACTATACTAAAATAATTAGACAATATTCAAAATATGAAATGAAATGTTTAACAATTATGTAATTATAAAATTAATAAAAAACAATAATACAATAGCTCATCTCCATCACTATCACCACTTGTAATTCAAGAGTTTTATGTATTAAATCATTCATATTATTTTTAATATAAATTGAGTTTCGAATTCAATGTATGAATAATGATTATCAAACAAGTTTACTTTAATTTGATCCAATTATGTAATATATATATATATATATATTATAGAGAAGAAGAGAGAGAGAGAGAGAGAGAGAGAGAGATTATTTTGTAGTGTTTTTATTCATTTTCCACCTCTAGCACCCTGTTAATATTGTCTTTCAGTCTTATTCATTGAATATCACATTATTTTCATTTAATGAACAAAATGGAAAGACAATAAATCAATCATTAACTTACAACACAATGTTTAATATTTACCATAGTAAATAGCTTCATATATATTTTAAATATTTTAGAATTTTCTTTTTGTAACTTTAAATGAAAACATAACTATATTTTTTCTAAATGATATTTGAGAATGTATAATACTTTTCCAAAAAAAAATGTTTACTACTAATATTGTAGTAATACTTGGCTAAGTCCTCCATGATAGCTAGACAAATATGAACTTGTTCAATATATGATACTAATACCAATTAACTGATAGCTAAACAAATATGAACTTGTTCAATATATGATACTAATACCAATTAACTTAAAAAATAAGAAAACATTCACACACCAAAACAACTCACACTATATTAATCAAATAATAATTACATATATAACTTATATATTACTAGCCATCTAAATCTTAAAAATAAAATAAAAAATAAAATAGCTAAAGATAACAACCTTTAAACTCACACTTACAACGTATAATACACTCATAACACACCTAGATGGTTTACTTCCAAATAATTATTCAAAAAATAACCAGCAATCCATAAAGTTGTTCAAATTTAAATGCCCATATGCTTTACTTCCAAATAATTATTCAAAGAATAAACAGCAATCTATAAAGTTGTTCAAATTTAAATACCAATATCAATAATCCAAATGTGCCCATGTACCCGCCAATTGTTTGTACATGACAATCCAATCAGCCGGGCGAACGTTACCTGAACTGGTAACCCATAATTATACTCGGGACTTCACTAACTATCACACTGATTTATATATATGGTATCTTATTCAGATCATTGCTTTACCAGACATTGACATCCACTCAGCATTACTTGTGGAATTCCATTACCCAAAATCCATTGATAAAACATATGGGTTTAACACCTCCTACGAATCCTGCTGCATGCCCCAACTCTTGAAATTCTTGCTCTGTCCGCTCTTTGCCCCCTGGACAGTTTGTCAACATAATCAAATCTAAATCAAATGCGTGTCGAGCATGGGGAGACGTCTCTGCAGCCACTGGGAGAATGGTGTCCACCGCAATTACCTTCCCTTTCTCTGGCAACGCCTTATGACAATTCTTCAAAAGCTTCCTGCAGTGATCATCGCTCCAATTATGCAGAGTCGACTGCAATCAAACAACATCGATAGATATAGTGAGGTTCCTGTCCACATCAAATTTCAATTTCCATATGAAAGTTGAAACTACCCAACAGCAAAAACCCATTGCAATACCTTCATAAATATAGCTTGGCCACTTGGTACGCTATCAAACATGTTTCCACCCACATGTTTCACCGCTGAACAAACACACATTAACCAGATTCACAATCACAGAGATAACATTTTAATTTCAATGGTTGAAAAAAGGGGATTCATCTTTACCTGGATAGTCAGGAGCATCGGCCACCACGTGGGGCATGTCAAAGTTGATTCCTGAAATGTGGGGATACCTAGAGATTATGAGATTGAGAGTCGACCCAACTCCTCCTCCCACATCCACCAATTCCTGAACCTCCTTAAAACCTTCGTAAGTATCCAGAATCTTGCTCATCAACATGGTAGAAATCTCAGACATAGCCCTGTTGAAAAGCATGTTGAATCTTGGGTCGATGGCCAGGTACTCGAACGCATTCATTCCATGGGCTTCGGTGAATGGCTGGGAGCCTTCAAGAACAGCGTCCTTGAGATAATACCACGACTCCAGCGGCACCTTATCCTGATTCATCAACACCAGTGGAGCCAGAGAGTCTCCATCCTCGTTCTTGACAAGATATTTGCACAGAGGAGTGAGACCATAGAACCTCTCGGCCTTCGCGTTCGCGTTCGTGGTCACGGTGCAGCTCAGAACGGAATGGCTGGCGAGCACTCTGAGGATCCGATCAAGAGTAATGGCGGCGTTGGGGTTCGTCGTGGGAATATGGGCAACGATTTGTGCGGGCGAGAGTTGGACGCCATTCCCGGCATTTGCGATGATTTGGAGAACATCGAGTTCCACTGCTGCCTTCACCGCCATGAGAAGGCATGAAAGATTTGCGAGCTCCATGCCCAGAAGCCATTCATCTTCGTTCACAATCTTCGAATTCATCTCTGGTTTTTCAAAACCCGATCCCATTTAGAATCTGCGGGTTTACGGCTGAAATTCTGAGAGGTGGAGCAGAAAATTGTAAGAATGAAAAGATTTTGGGGGATGGGGTTTTTATCATGTCTTGTTGGGAAGCAAACTCCTTCCGAACTACTCGTCAAAGACAACGATTGAGAAAGTTATTCTTCATTCACACGAATTGTTGGGTTTGCGGCAGAAGGGCAGATGGAGATTACGGCATGGGAGACCACCAATATGATGGGTTTGGGTTTGGGTTTGGGAGAGCACCAAACTCCTTCCGACCTACTACCCAAAGACAACGATTGGGTTTGCGGCAGATGGGCAGGATGGAGATTACAGCAGCGGACACCAACAATATGAATAACATATAAATATAACGTCTTTTTCTTAAGTCTCAAATTAAACGATGTCCATGTTTTTAGTGAGATTTTTTGGAAGTTTTTTCCTGTTTAATTTTTTTTTAAATTAAGTAGGAATTTATTGAAATTACAATTTTGATAATCACGGTACTTAAAATTTTTTCAGAGTACTAAATTTATATATAATAAAAAAAACCAGTTTAAATAACACAAATCAAAATTTCAAAGTTCAAAAAATCATATTAAAAACAATGGAGTCTATTCAATCAAAGGAATTGCCGAGATGGCCAAAAGTGGCCCGAATCTGGGCAAAAAAATTCAAAATTTTTTATAGAGGCAGTGTTTATTTGAGTCATGTTTTTGATGGTGGAAATAGATTCAGCACCATAAAAAAAATTTAGGACACATAAAATTTTGAAATTTAACAACAATTACTTAGATTTACAGAAATCCTTAACAGATTTTCTCTAAATATAATCGAAATTTCCATAACTTTTTGGACAATTCCTCCTCTTCATTAAATTATGGCACTAAATTAGATATCCATATCCCAATTAGCTAAAACCAAACACACTATGAAGTATTTGATACGTCAAAAGAGAGTCGAGAAAGTGTCATTGTCTGGATTTGTTAAGGTCAAGAAAAAGCCGTTAAAATTTAATGGCCTTGATTTATCTGTCGCAATAAAAAACGACATGAAGTACAAGAGTCGTAGTTGGCTTCAAAAATTCACTAAAAAGATATTTAATTAAGAACTAAACTATATAAAATGATATTTAATTATGATTTAAATTATATATATGGTCAGGGCTTGGTTTAATTTATAAATAAAATTATTTTTTCACTAGAATTCATTAAAATTTATCAATATAATTTCAAGATTTTCTAAATATATTTTTCTAATTATATTTTGAATGTATAAATGGATTTCGTATTCTAAACTTTTTTGGTATTGGAATTATATATATTAACAAATTTTAAAATGAAGTTTTAAAAATTTTTTATGAGATTTTGATTAAAATTAACGAGAAAAATGGTTGTGAAAAAGGACATTTCGTCTATAAGTTAGACTACATCTTAAAAAAAAATTATTGTCATAATAATTTAGATTTTGTTACAATACCATAGCTTATCAATATCACATGTCCAAAAACCATATTTCATTTCAAACTCAAAATATTTTATAAATATTTTATTTTAATTTAATTTTTTAACATGTTTTAAATTAAAACTTAATATTTACAATATAACAAATACCTAACTATAGAGATTTACCCCATTTTGTCATGGATGTTATTAACTTATAAATAGGCTTTGTTACAATACCATCGATAGTACCAAGAGGCGCCACATAGACCATGGTGACTGTCTCAATGCTTGATGAGATGTAACACTTGGTGCTCGCGGGTGGTATAAGCCCCTAGCCACTCGAATAGCGAGTTCTGTTGCCTACCTATTCACCTATTCAGAGGCCAAAAGACACCTGTAAAACAAAAAAATGGTTCGTGCTAGTCTTTCGAGCTTCATAACAAAGTTTAACATGATTTCCAAAAACAAATAAAGGTTCCAACCAGTATTCAGAATTATAGGTTTGACGCCACATAGACCATTTCATGTGGGTGTGAGTCAAAGATTTGCACTCCCAAGACTGCAAGGAAGTCACATTCAAAGCATAATGCCCCCCCCCCCAATTACCCTTCACCCCCTCATCCTAATTTCACTCAGGGTTCTAGCTACCAACGGTCCAAAACTTTGCTAAACTTGCCCAATTCCTAGCCGGGTCAACCCTGCTCAGATGCAGAGCCATGGCCACAGTTTTCAGGAGCAGGCTAGGGCTTAAAAACATAGAAGTTTTCCCAGACCCATTATCATATATAAATCCATGAATCCGTTCATACAATAGTCAAGTGGGCCTCATGCTTTCTAATCCCCAACCCTATAGACCCACCCTATCCACTTCTTGAATCCCACTGCCTTTCTTCCTAATGGAAGAAAAAAGGTGACAAGCTATGATTACCCCCCATCGCGGTAGCCAAATACCGAACTACACTGAAACAGAGATGCTTCCAAGCTAGTACCTATAATTTAACCCCCAACTCAACACAAGCACTAACAGGGCAGGACTCAGACCCTCAAAACCCCACAATCTCATACAAGGCCAACCCAAATCGCATGTCCAAGAAACTCTTGTCATGGAGGAAAGGTGAAGGGAACAAAATACATACCAAATAAGCAATTCTATGGGCAGATGAGTGTGTACCAGTGCCTGCCTTTCTCCACAACTGGTACCTTCGTCCACCACCTTCCTTTGAGTCAAGTCGAGTGTTTGAGTTTCTGACCCTTGCATGTAATCAACCGATAACTTACACCGAGACTGATTTCCCCTACCGCCATCTGTGTACATATTGCTCTACCATATACCTGAGGTGACCCTACTAGCCATGCCACGCATGTGGAGGGTGGCGGGTTGCTTTTTCGAGGTGCCCCCCATTAATTGCCTTGATTGCGCTGAGGGTCTAGCAGACACCCCGATCGAGGATTCTTTTTATGGACCAGTAGATTGCATGAGTTGTTGGCCTTGCCTTGGTCAAGAATTTCCTTTAGTGCTTCCAAATGACCTTCCCTCAATTGAAGAGGCCAAATCAATTCTAGAGATTTGGTTTAGTGTGAGCAGCCCCAATTTTCCAGAAAGTCAGCAACTCGATTACCTTCCCTCCTTACATGTGTTGTGATTACATGTTCAAAGTTCTAAATTAGATCCCCCAGCTCTTGCACCAGCCGGTCAGTTCTCCAAATGTGACTAATCTTATCCCAATTAGTCCACTGGCTTAGTTTTTAAAGAGTATTGATTACAAATTAGGATTCTCCCTCAACTATTAGCTTTATGTATCCTAGTTTAATGGCTAGGATCAATCCTTTATGGGCACCAGCAAATTCTGCTTTGTTGTTGCTTGCCTGTTTGCATTAGTCCGCATAAATCATCCTGGCCCTCGCTCTGTGATCCCAGAAGAGCCCATTGAACCCCGCAGGACCTAAATTTCCTTTCGAGGCTTCATCAAAACTTAATTTAATGAATCCCTCCAGTGGGGTGATGAAGATTTGAGCTAAATCCACTTTGCTTGAGATCGGTTTCCAAGAGTCTAGGGCGATCATGGTCAGTGCCAGTTTTAAGCATTTAAAAATTCTATCCTCTTGGGGTTTTACTTGCCAATTGTCTTGTAGCCATTTCTCTGCCAGGATAGTTTCACGGATGTTTTGGACTATCCCTTTCCATACTAGCTCCTGAGTCTGTCCTCTATTCTTGAAGATCCTGCGGCCACGCTCCTTCTAGATTGCCCATAGATTAAAGCTTAGAACTAAGTTCTAGACCCAGCTGAGAACAGGGATGGAGAAGAGGCCTTGACACCACAAAATAATGTATTCTCTAATTCTTTGGGGATCCTAGTCCATTCTTCCAAAGAGTTCCTCTACTTGGTTCCATTTTGTGTGGCAAACTGACATGTATTTAGAAGGTGCTCAAGATCCTCAGTGTGGTTTCCACAAAGAATACAGTATGAAGGTTCGTAGAAGCCTCTTTTTTGAAGTTGATCCCATGTTATAATTCTACCCCTGCACACTAGCCATAGGAAGTATGCCACTTTCGGCCACCATTTTCCTCCCCATTTCCCATATCTTTTTCCAAATTGTTTGTTGATTCTCATGTCTCCATCTTGCTTTTAAATTGTATGCCTCTTGTATAGTATAAGTGCATCTTCTGGTGTATCCCCATCTTAGGATGTTTGGTCCTTCTTGTCAGGTGATTCTTTTGGATTCCAGTTCTTTTCCTAATTGAATCCATTGGGCCGATTTCGAAGGTTCTGGCCAATCCTCACGGACTTTTGATCTTCTTCATTCCTGAGTTCCTAAATCTTCTTTCCAATACTCGTTTACTGTTTGATAATTTCTTTAAGAGGCATAGATGAATAAATCACTCAAGTCTTGTCTGGCAAAAATATTTCCTCTCTGCTGCCATGAATCCTTCCATAATCGAGTTGTTGCCTTGTTCTTGATTTCCCAAAAGAAGTGTTTATGGATAAGATCATTGTTTTGAGCTGCCAGGTTCCATGTCGATCCTTTGGGCGGGTCACAGAACCTAAGGATATGTTCAGGGTGGGTTGGCATACCATATTTACAGGTCCAAATATGTTTCCATAAATCAACACCTCCTCTTATCGACCTCCACCAAATTTTATCTCCTATAACTTGGTTCAAGGTGTGAGTATCTTGAAGCCCCAATACTCCTTCCATTTTGTGCTTAGATACGTTGGGCCATGAAATCAGAGCCCATTTCTTTAGCTGATGAGCCCCTCTTGAGAGGAATTTTTTGAAGGTCTCAAACATTTTGGTGCAAGATGTTTTAGGGCCAGCCATACCTAATAATTGGTAAATTGGTATGGATTGGAGAACGACCTTGAGGAGTACAGTGTGGCTTGCCAAGTTGAGATTATGGAAGTTCCAATTACTGAGTTTCATTTGGATTTTCTTAAGGAGAGAGCTCCAACATGAGGTTTTTAAAGAGTTCAATGATAGGAACTCCAAAACCTAACACATGGGCTAGGAAGATTTGAATATTCCTTGCATTATTTAAGAAGAAGATGCAAAATTTGTCATTGTTGATCAAGGTCCCCGAGGCTTCCATGAAGTCGTGGAGAATTTCTTTAATATGACGAGCTTCCTTCAAGGATACATGACAAAAGAGCATAATGTCATCAACAAACTGTTGGTGTGTGATCGAAAGGTTGCTTCCCCATAGTCTAAGACCTCGGTTTTTCAGAGATTAGGCTTCCTTTTCAGGTAACTGCTTGGGCCTTCAGCTGCAAGGATGAAATGGAATAGCGATAGAGAATCACCTTGTCTCAAACCTCAAGAGGGGTTGAAATTTCTAGTTGGGGAGCCATTTAAGAGGATGTAATAAATAGGACAGGCCATCATGGGAAGGATTGAGCTGATCCATCTCTGGTCAAAGCCACAAGATTTGAGGATGTTGGTAAGGAAAATACAACTAATACGATCATGTGCTTTGGATAAGTCTAACTTGATCATCATACACGGAACTTTGAGATGTTTTAAGGAGTTAACTGCCTCTTGAGAAGTGAAGAAACCATCCAAAATCTAACGTCCCTCGACAAAGCCAGTTTGTTTCAAGGATATAAGGTTAGGGAGTAGGGGTTTGAGGCACTTCACAATGACCATGGATATAATTTTATAGATAAAATTACATAAGGATATTGGTCTAAACCCTTGGAGATCCTCCAAATTGGTTGGCTTAGGAATTAAAGCAACAAACATAGCATTCAAGCTTGGACACACCTTTTGGTTGCGTTTAGAATCCTCCGCCACTTTCAGGACGTCTTTGCTGATGAAGTTCCAAGCTGCTTGGAAGAACTCTGATGTGAATCCATTAGGGCCAAGGGCTTTATTCTTCGCCATTCCTTTAACCACCTCCTCCACTTCCTCCAAGGAGACCATCCTCATAAGGCCCAAGTTCTAGTCTCTAGATACTAGGTGAGGAACATTTTGGGTAATTCTTAGAATTTCCTATGTCCTGTCATTTGTCGGTTCTGAGAGAAGAGAGAGGAAATGGTTCACAACCAGGTCCTTCATTTCCTCATGCTGGACTAATATGTTCCCTGCCTCATCCTTTAAAGAGAAGATCCTATTGTGATGGCATTGTTGGATCATTACTTTGTGGAAGAACCAGGTGTTTCTTTCCCCTTCTCTTAGGCAGTTAATTATGGATTTTTGTTTCCATAGGATCTCTTCCTGTTTTCATCATTCTTCCAACCGGTTGATGATCCTCCCTTCTTCCTCAACTAGGTGTTTTTCCTTGCCTTGGCTTATGATTTTTTGTTAGATCTTCTCCATCTTGTTACTTAACTACTGCTAGTGTCGCATAATGATCCCGAACTCTTCCTTGTTCCATTTCTTATCTTTCTTTTTATTTCCTTACGTTTCAATTAGAACATGTGCATATGTTTTCTTCCAA
This sequence comes from Pinus taeda, assembly GCA_000404065.3. Lineage (NCBI taxonomy): Eukaryota > Viridiplantae > Streptophyta > Pinopsida > Pinales > Pinaceae > Pinus > Pinus taeda. The sequence goes on along the minus strand of APFE030549598.1, from coordinate 18,607 downwards.
GTTCCTCGCTTTCCTTCCAACATTTTTCGATTTTGTGCATCAACTTTGGATCTCTAAGCCAAAAGGACTGAAATCTAAAGGGTCAGTTTTTGGGACTTGTTTTCAGGTCAATTTCCAACTAGATTGGCCAGTGATTGGATCCCATCCCAAGAAGAATGGAAGCTTCCATGAACATTTTGTGGCTGATTACCTGCTTTGATACCAGGAAACGATCTAGATGAGATGTGATTTGATGTGGTCCCCCTCTTCTATTATTCCAGGTGTGTGTTGTATTGTTGGTCGGCATGTCAATTAAGTGAAGCTCAGTGATGATGTCCCTTAACCTTTCCATGTCTGCGTCCTGACTTCTGATTCCCCCTTTTTTCTCCTCCAGGGACATAATCATATTGAAATCTCCCCCGGCGATCCATAAGTTATCACAATAATCTCCTCTCATATTTTCGAGGTTTTCTATGAAAACCATTTTTTCACCTGGAATATGAGGCCCATAGGCTCCTATTAGTAAGGCCCAATCTTGAGATCAATATTCCTAAATCTCCCCGAGAGGATTCTGGGCCAACTTATCTAGTCCTCAAAAACTATTTCGGCAAGATTCCACATGATAACAAGTCTGCCTGCACTGCCCATGGCATCTTGGGATATAACTTCATAATGCAGCTTTAAGGTCTTTATGATATCTTTGGATTTAGCTTATGAGATCTTGGTTTCTTGGATTACCATGATACGGGGCTCATCTTTCTTGAGTCTCTCTTTCAAATAGTGTTGTTTGCCTTTGTTATTAAGGCCTCTAATATTCCAGGATGTAATTATCATTTAGACGGTTTACTGAGTTGACGGAAGACCATGGACAATGACACCACCCTTCTAGAGTTCACCTGCGCTTCTCCTATCATTTGAATGACCTCATTTAATTTTTTCACCCTCGTTTCTTCCCTCCTTTCCCTGGGGGTCCCTGGTCCCCCCCGACAGATTTGAGATCCCAGTTGTTCTGATTGAACTGATGCCCCGATACCCTGTTTTTCTTTGTACTGTTGGAATGTTTCTTTGTAGAGCCGCTTCTAATTCTTCAGTATAAAACACTCATCCATATTCCTCCACTCACTCAACATCATGTGTAGGACTTGCTCTTCATTGCTTATCTCTTATATTTGGCTATCGATTTCCATGTTGGCCTGTTCCATTAGTTGTTCCATGGCCTCCTTATCAGTTATTTCCTCGTCAACTTTTCTTTTGGTGCTAGTGCCATCCATTTGCGGTGATGGCTAGTTTTCTAGTCCTGGTGCTTCCATTTACACTTCCCCTGTCTACTCCTCCACCTCCTCCTGCAGGATATCATATCGGTTGTTGATTTGTGGTCCTTTGTTTGGCCGTGGTTGGGTCGAGGTATGGTGGTTTTTTTTATTCCGCCTCCTCCTCTGGACTTCCTAGAAGCCCTCCTCCCCTTCTTGCATTTTCCTCGAGTTGTTGGCTTTGGATGGCTCTTGGATCTTAGACTGGTTCAGCGGGCATTCCCAAAACATGTCCATATTCATGGCATCTGTGACATCTAAAGGGGATGTGCTTGTAATCGATGGGTTGTGGCCAAACCTCCTCATGGTATTCCAATTCGATTGATTCCAGTAAGGGTTCTATTATATTCATATAGACCCAAATCCTTGCATAGGATGTGTATCTTCCCCTTCTCGTCGAGTCTTCAATTTTCACAAAACCTCCTATGGAGTTGTTGATGCCTTCCAAGATGTCTGGATCCCAGAAGTGCATCAGAAAGTCGAAGAGGCGTACCCATACCGGAGCTGCCATGAATTTTTCCAGATTTGGGTTATAACACTCATCCCAGTGTCTTAGAAATAGTCCTCCATTGTTAAAGAAATACATGCCACCATTGAAAACCCTTTCCTTTTCCTCCAGGTTGGAGAAAATTACTGTGAAGAATCCCCTAGCCCCCAATTTCAGCTCAATGTGGCCAGTTTCCATTTATGCTTGATCCACTTAACCAGGTCTTGTTCTATTGGCCAAACACTTATAAATTTGCAAATCATTGCGTGGTATTTCATATATTTCCTGTAGTCTTTGATGTTTTTGTTGGGTATGACGAAATAGGGCTTCTTAGTAGCCCTTGGAAGGAACTGGCCACACTTACGATTATGCCATTGGGCTCTAAGGATAGGGGGTCCTTTTGCGTGCCCTTCGCACTTGTTTCGCCACTCACTACGTTTCAGTAGGAGGGGATATCTCCGCCCCCCTGTCATGACGTTCATCCTATCCATCAGCGCTGCAATCTGTGGCAATTGAGCTTAGGGTTGTTGGCGATGTACAAGCCTGCAGTGTCAGATTACTCAGAATCCTAGCAGGAACCTGTAAACCCTAACAGACGTTAGCTCCATATGTATCTAATGGATTCCATATGTATCTAATGGATTATGAATCCATGATAATTTGAGAATATTTTTAGTCTTATATATAATTCAATAATTAAAGTTAAAAAAATTAGTTTCAAACTTACTCTCTTGACTATACAAATTTTAATAAATGAATTGAAATTTGAGACGTTTCCCTATTCAGATATGTTAGAGACTGCTAGTGTGTTAGCTATAATGGATGAATAAATGACAACGTTCCTATTATGTATGTGGAAGAACAAATGAAAGGGTTTCACATTCTACTCATCCCATCATTTTTTTATACATATTATATGAAGGTTCAAAATGTTTGGCTATGGTCTTTTGGTCCTTTTCCTTTTAACAACACATCCATCATTAAACAATTACAATACATTCCTCACTTCATTTCATTTTGTGATATTGAATTTACAAATTTATTTATGTTGAACTCATTTTTCATATAATTTTAATTCATATTTCAATAAATAAAAGTACAGATACTAGTTGGTCATGTGTATATCAAGCGTAGATTTCATGAATGAACAAAGTTAAATATTGAGTTTTAATTTCAGAAATATTTTAAAATTGATAAATAATATAAAACTTTCAAACATTTATTTAATTTTTTATTTACAAATTCATATTTATTTTTTATTAAAACATATAAATACTAATCTATAAACATGTAAAATCAATAATTATTTTTAAAAATTGAGATTTAAATAGTTTTATGATTAATTTTTTAAATATTTATTCATTTTTAACTCATGAAACATATTTGGCGAATAACATCCTCCAATTCATTAATCACAATTTATAAAATTATATTTGTTGCCAATGACATATTTGGCCGATAACATGCTCTTTATCTTTGTTTCAAAGGAAACATATTTGGCCGATAACATCGTCAAATTCATTAACTATAATTTATAACTTTATATTTGTTTCCAATAAAATGTATATGGTAGATAAAATCCTTGGATTCATTAACTGTATTTCAGATATTTTGATGAGTAATTTTATATTTGAATATTAGAAATATTTTCGGAAGAAATCACATTGTAAGATTTAGGTTGATGCATTTCGAACCAATCTATGTGGTTTATTATCAGGACAAGATGACAAATCAGATCATAGCGATAAGTTAAATGGAGAGATAGGTCTTCTGACTATAAGAAAAAAAGCTATAAAAACAACTGTATTTGACTTGGTGAAGAAAGCAGAGAAAAATAATATAAATAAATTGAAAAACTCATTTTTAATTAGTTTAAAATAATTAAAATAATTAAATTTTTTTTTTTAATTATATTGTAATTATGTATAAAAATAATAAATGTGGTTGATATATATTTATTGGTGTTATTTTCATAAATTTATTGACATAAAATGTATTATCTTCATAAACTTATTAATATTTAAAAGGTCAAAAATAAAACAACTCTACATATATCTTTTTTTTGTAAGTCAGATGTGTATGTATTAAAAAAAGGAAAATAATTTACAAAGAGTCTGCATAGGCAAACAGAAACTAGAGTTATCCATTACAACCTTGCAGTGCACAGGCATTGAAAGCGAGCTACCATAAACAAAAGAAACCCACAAGTGGCTTTATCAAAACTGGAAAGCTCACCACGCAGGGCGGCTAATTTAAGAACATAGAGATATAGCGTCAAAAAGCTGTAAAAAATGGAAGTTTAACCTGAAGCTCGTATAAGGCCTAGACATAAAGACTAAACATAGACCCGAAATCGACACATAACACAGAAAGACATGAGACAGACCAGAAGGACGGGCTAGAAGCCGAAGCAGCCAAAACTGAGCCGCGAGAGACCGGGGTCTAAGGGAACCCATCCGGACGTGGGAAGCCACCCATCCTGCTAGCAATGTCCAGACCCATGTCAAGGAAATGTTTGTCAACTTTGTCTTGCAGCTCCTGCATGGACTGGAAGTTCTGGGCCTCCTTCACCTTTTGCTCCTGCACCAAGGGGTCCGGGCTGAGAGTTTGCCTGAGCAACCTGATGAGCAGGGTAACCTTCTTGTTGACCATCTCCACCCCTTCCTGAACAACCGAGATTCTACAGTCCAAGGACTCCGGGGCAGGGTGCTCCTTCTCAATGTTCTGCTTATCAACTTCCTTCATATCCAAGGCTTTCGCCAGGAGAGTTTTTATCCTCCAACTTTTCGCCTTAGTACGCGTGAACTGAGTTGATCTTTTAGCTGGTGTCCCCAGGTCACACAGCCAATCAACTTCATCCGCTACTGCTCCCTCCTGCTTGCTACCTTCTTCCTGTTTAACTTTAGTCTCCAACTCAGCGATTTTTCATTTGCTTCTTGTTGAGGCTCGAGTTACATACATGTTCTGCGCATTGCGCAGATCCTGGTTGGCCGCCGTGCATCTGCAGCTACGCGCATCCATACTGTACCTATGAAACCACTTATGGCAGAACCTTTCACTAGCTGGCTTGCTGTTGTTGCTGGATGAACTAAGGGTTGAGGTGGTGGAAACTGCGTCTGATCCCCTGGTTAAATAGCCTAAAGCCATAGAATCCTCCAGAGAGTGGCCTTCCTTTCAGACGAGAGAAGTGGTACTGTTGTAATTAATGTTGAGGGTGTTCACACGTTTCTCATAATCTTTACCTGCAGGCGCATAAGAATTCCTAATTGCCTTTCTCTTATGCTTGAGGTGACTGTCCTTTCTTCCCAAACGGTTCTTATGGATCACCTCGTAGCATGAACCCTGTTGATGGTTCCCATGCTTGGTTCTGCCCCGTACTGAAGACCGCTGCTTCATCTGTCCAATCGTCCCGCACTTGTGATGATTTACCTGTTTGTTGCTCCAGTTTTCCGTTTGACGGAGCCGGTTAGAAAAACCGTTGCCGGTCAGGCCCGGTCGGTGTTGTTCACGTCTTGTTGCGCCAGTTGTATACATCGATTTTTCAAATTCGGACAGTTCACCTCCTCCCAACAGCTGTCCCAGCTTCTTCCTTGACTGTCTACTCCACAGTTCACCAAGTAATCCGCCAACTTATTTGCTCGACGTCGGATCGCCTGGAAGACTAGACCCTACATGCCCTCCATGAGTTCTGCAATGCTTTCAGTTACTTTGGCTAACCTCCAGTGCTTAGTGGCCTTGTTTGCTTTTATCCCGCGCTGCAATTTCTGAGCTGTGGAAATGACCAGAGAGGAGTCTCCTTCCACAATTAGGTTACGGAGGCCTCGGGAATTCGCAGTTCTAAGACCATGTTCCACGGCTACAAATTCCATTTCGTTATTCGTGCTTTCCCCTAGCGCTTTGTAGTAAATATGTAGAATATCTCCATGCTGGTTGCGTAAAACACCTCCGATACCAGCCATGCCAGGGTTGCCTCGCGACGCCCCATCAAAATTAAGTTTGAGACCACCATCCGGTGGGCATTGCCATTTATCACTTTGTGAGGGTGGTTGAATTCTGTGTTGCGGAACAATGTGATTGATCGTTCCCTCCAGCCGGAAGCTTTTCAAAATACGTAAGTCCAGAGCTGTAGGCTTTTCATTGCTCTCCACTTTGCATTTGGTTTGAATTAATTGCTGGATGTTGGTAACTATGTTGTCTTTAGAGAAATTCATGTTCCTGTATTCATCTTGGAAAATTCTTCGGTTACGCTCCTTCCAGATAGACCATAGTAGAAACCCTGGTGCCGATTTCCATATGCTATTGACTCTTTGTATGCCAGAGAAGTCTGTTCTCCAATTCAGAATAGTGTTGTGAATGGAATCTATCTTTCGGTTCGAACTGCTGAGGATCCCTTCCATCCAGCACCATAATTGAGAGGCCCATTCACAGGTGTTGAAAAGATGGTTCAGTGATTCCACTTCCTCCAAACACATAGGGAACCGAGAGGGTCCCTCAAATCCTTTCTTGCACAGATTGTCCCAAGTTAGGGTCTTATTTCTCATCAGAAGCCAAAGGAAGGTTCTGATCTTGGGCCATAGAAGACTATCCCAAACTTTGCTGCACCAAGGCATGATCTCTCCCTGTTCTTCCTTTTCTAATATATTTCTGGCTTCTTTCAGTGAGAAATTGCCATTACCCTTGAGACCCCACCTGAATTTGTCATCCTCTTCAGTTTTCCCGATCTTTCTTTTTAGGATGCGCTCATTGAAATTTTGAGTTGTATGGTTGTTGACCTCTGTATTCTCAGGGTTAAAGTTTATCCACTCCCTCCAATTATCTTCTGTACTGTGCTGATGCCAGTAATGATTGACTTTGTATCTGCCCTGAGCTTGATAAGTTTGCTTTATGGTTATTAATTCTGGAGAGTCGAGTTTGGGTAGCTGTTGCCAGGCATCTTCCCAGAACAATGCTAACCTGCCATTACGAATTTCCCAAAAGCTGTTATCCTGAACAAGACTCTTGTTTTGTTTGGCATGATTCCATATGGGTGAGCCTTCCGGGGTTTCCTATAGTCTAATGAGTTCCTGAGTGTCACAATCCGGAACATATTTTTCTTTCCAATGCCTAGCCCATGGTAAGGTAGGGTTTTCAATCCATTTCCACCATAATTTAGCTCCACATGTTCGGTTGACCACCCCTGGATCAACTAGATTCAGTCCCCCCTTTGATTTCGGCATGTAGAGTTTGTTCCAGGCAACTAGAGCCCACTTTTTCTTATCACCATTACCGCTCCAAAGGAAAGATCGCTGGATATTTCTTATTTGTTGTAGAATACCTTTGGGAGCAGGGAGCAATGAGAGAAGATATTGCGGAATGGCTTGAAGGACAACTTTGGTTAGGATGAGTCTGCCCGCCAAATTAAGGGCTCTGTTCGTCCAGTGTGAGCATCTTTTCTTCAAGTTGGCTAGAATTTTCTCCCAATGCTCTTTCTTCCAGGGTCTGAGAGTCAGGGGAGCTCCCAAGTATTTCGAAGGCAGGGAGCCAATCCTGAATCCTAAAAGCTGGGCTAAGTGAGATTGAACAGCCGGGTGGGTGTTGAAAAAGAAAATAGTAGATTTAGGGAAATTAATTTCCATACCAGAGGCCTGGCTGAAGAGATCTAGGGTATCCCTGTATGCAACCGCCTCCTTCACCGTAGGAGTTCCGTGTAACATGGTGTCGTCGACAAACTGTTGATGTGTGGTGGCCGGAAGCGATCTTATAGGCTGAAGACCTTTTATTTTTCCTTCCGCTTTCTTCTTGGCTATGGTTCCACTGAGGCCTTCCATAAGGATGATGAAGAGAAAAGGGGATAAGGGATCTCCTTGCCTGATTCCTCTAGAAGGAGTAAAAGGTGTAGAGGGAGCTCCGTTGACAAGGATGGAATATCTTGGAGATTTGATTAGAGCCATGATCCACTTGATCCAAGTCCTGCAAAAGCCAAAAGCTTTTAGAACAGCTTCGAGGTATTTCCAGCTGACTTTGTCATAAGCCTTTGAGAGATCCAATTGCATGAGCATGCCTGCCTCTTTCCTTGAATGTAGGGAGTGAATCATCTCCTGTGCTAATAGGATGTTGTCGAGAATTTTCCTGCCCTCCACGTATCCCGATTGCTCTTCTGAGATTATGCCCGAGAGAATCGTCTTCAATCTGCTGGCTATAACTTTTGATATAATCTTGTATATTACATTACATAATGCAATAGGTCTAAATTTATCAGGAGTTTTGGCTTCTTCAACTTTTGGTATGAGTGCAAGAAAGGTGGAGTTGAGGGATTTTAGAATAGTTCCTGAACTTCTGGAGTCTTCCACCACCTCCCACACATCCTATTTAACAATACTCCAGCAGGCTTTGTAGAAATTGATGGTGAACCCATCTGGACCTCGAGCTTTATCGTTGGGCATACTCCTAATTGCTTCCTCTACTTCTTCCAAGGAAACTTCCATACACAGAGCGCAATTCTGATTTGCATTTATAGTCTTCGGGATGGCTGCTGTTAGTTCCTTAATGGCCTCCTCTCTGTCTATGTGAGGTTCCTGAGCAATCGATTTGAAGTGATCCGAGAGAAGTGCAGATATGTCATTGTGGCTTTTTAGGATCTCCCCTGTGTTGTTTTTCAGTTCGAGAATTCGATTACTGCTTCTACGGTCTAGCGCCGATCTGTGGAAAAATTTAGTATTCAGCTCTCCTTCTTTTAACCATTGAATTCTTGACTTCTGTCTCCATAGAGTCTCTTCTTGAGAGCAACGCTTGTGCCATTGCTGCGAGAGAGTTTTTTCCTGCTCCAAAGCCTCGGCACTGAGGTTTCCTGCTGCACCTTCTCTGTGGATCTGTTCCAGTTTGTTCTCGAGAATTATCTTCTCCTGGAGAATGTTACCGAAGACTATTTTGTTCCAATCTTTTATCTTTTGTTTGGTTATTTTTAACTTCTTTTGAAGATTAAACATTTTGGATCCACTGATCTCCAAAGGTTCCGACCACCATTTCTTTACCATTTCAAGGAAGTTGGGGTGGTCTAACCAGAACTTTTCAAACTGGAAGGGTTTATTCCTTGGGGTTCCTGAGACTTCAACAATGAGCGAGATTGGCCAGTGATCCGATCCCCCACTGGGAAGGATATCTGATTCCACTGTGATGCCATCCATTATGATGCTTTCTGAGATTAAGAATCTATCCAGGCGGGAGGCTATTAGCTTGTCACCTCCCCTTCGATTGTTCCAAGTGAAGGAGCCACTCTTGGGGTAGACATCAACAAGTTTGGCAGTCTCAATGAAGTTTGTGAAGGCTTCCGCATCTCTGTTTAGTTTTCTGAGACCTCCTTTTTTTTCCATCAGGGTAGTTATCATATTGAAGTCACCCCCCATAATGCACTTAGATCTTGGATACCTTCTGATAATTTTAGATAGAGTTTCTAAAAATGTTATCTTATTTTCTAGTTTCTGAGGACTATAAATATTGACACAGAGGAAGGAAACAGAATTACCTATGGGTTGGAATTCCACCGCCATGAAGTGCTTGTTAGCTTCTACCGATAGCATCTGGATTTCCCTTGAATCCCACATGGTTGCGAGGCCTCCTTCTCTTCCTTGACTTTCATTTTCTAGGACTTCCATATGACTTCCCAGTTTTATGCAAAGATTGCTGATATTGGGGCTGCTACATTTAGTTTCCTGTAAAAACATGATTTCTGGTTTATAATTTTGGATTTTTCTCTTTAAAATCCTGTATTTCGCCTGGCTGTTGAGCCCTCTGGCATTCCATGAAATTATCTTCATAGAAAACTGAGTTTTATTGGAAGGACTGGAAGGCAGTGAGTGCCTTCATCTTCCCTGAGTTTATCATAATCATGCCTAACTCTTGTAGTGCTTCACCACTTGTTTTCCGGCCTCTTCTCTTCTTTTGTTTGGAACTGGATGTTTTCCACAGGGGACTTTTTGACTGTGAACTGTTGCCTTTCGCCACACCTAGCTTCTTGTTCTGCCTTTCTAGTACTGCTCTTTGCCTTGCTATGAAGAGGTCATTTACTATTCTGACTTCTTCCTCCGACGCATTTTCTATTCCTCTGGCTTTCGAGTTTTCAGCTATTGCTGGCAGGCTCAAACCTTCTCTTGCTAACGCATTCTCCCAATCTTGTTCTTCGCTGCCGCCATCACTGGCTAACATATCAGTTTCTTCCTCAGTGTCCTCTGTTCTCTCCTGCATTTGAACCTCATTATTGAATTTCTCCTCATGCGTGTCTTTCCCTGTGGGTGTTTCTTTTTCTTCGTTCTCTGCTCCTGATGTTGGGGTTTTGTGCTTATCCTCTGAGTCAGTTTCAGGGTCTAGGAGCACAAATGGGTTGTTATGGATGTTTCTTTCCATGTTGCCTCTGATATTCTTTCTTCTGTTTGCTCTGTGTTTGGATTTGGGTTTGATGAAGACTTCTGTATCTTTGTGGGCTTGAGCTGATTCGGTTTCTTGCTCCTTCTTGATCTTTGGGCAATCCCTTAACAGATGCCCATGTTCATGGCATTTTCGGCAGCGAAAGGGAATTTGCTCATAATCTATATCCTGAAAGTATTCCTTGTCCCTGTATTCCAGCCAGAGTCCTTCGTGTAGTGCCCCGGAGACATCCATTTCAACGCAAATCTGGGCATAAGATGTGTATCTCTTTTGGAGAGTCGCTTCAGAGGCTTTGATGAATGTGCCCAACTTGGCACCAATTTGTTTTAGTGCATTCATACCCCAATAGTCTATTGGAAGAGATAATAAGCGAATCCAGACTGGGACTTGGGTGAAAGACTCCTTCTTCGGGGTAAAATTTGGCTTCCAAGGTCTTATATACAGACCTGCTGAAGCCATGAAATAAGGGCCTCCTTCAAAAATTACGTCCTTGTCTTCGAGGTTGGAGAAGACTACAGTGAAAAAGCCTTTGGCTCCAAGGTGAAGTTTAACATCTCCTCGAGGTTTCCAATGCAGTTTGATCCAATGACAAAGAGCTTTTTCAGACGGCCAAATACCCATGAATTTGCAGATGATGGCTCGTTCCGTCATATGCTCCCTGTAAGCTTGAATCTTTGGGTCATAACTACCCGTAAGTTATTGGTCTTTTTCGGTTTGCAAGCTCCACTGGATGAGGAGAGTGTGTTGGGGTTTGAACTGGGTTCCCCCTCCTTTTCCGGCCTGCCTTGTCTGTTCCCTATTTGCTTTCTTTCATCATCCCCTTGTCGTTTCTCGTTTCCTGAAGAGTTGATTATTAAAGGAATTTTGTCTTTAGCTCCTGTCAGGTTATCAATCTCTGGGCCTGTGCTCTGCGTTGTTTCTTTTGTCTTGTCAGTGTTCCCTTGAGGTTGATCCTTATTTCCTCTGCCAGGTTGCTTGCTGGTGTCCAGCCCGGAGATCCTGACCCCTTCCTTTCTATCATTCTTCTGTTTTTGCATAACTATTTGCTTGAAAGTAGGGGCCCCACTGGACCCCTCTGCTTCCATGCTGTTGGTCAGCACTTGACCCTGTTGAAGCGGGGCTTCGATGCGTGAGAAGACAGCTTCCAGCCCCGCGAACGTCTTAGTTCCTTGAAAAAATCAATCGCGATAGTGTTCATAAACACCAGCATAAGCGCTGGTCAACTACTGCTGAGTACACCACGGGCTGTGCCTGAAACTAGAGCAAACTGTTAAACCCTAACGGTCGCCATAAGAGCTCTGCAACTCGACCTTGTGCATATTGGATTCCCCTATCAATCTGTCATTCCTACCAACTCTACATATATCAATCATACTTAACAATATAATTATATTAATATTATTTAAAAAATAAAACAATTATACATATATCCAACCACATTTAAACTATAAATTAAATAATATTATTTAAAATTCCAAAACAACTTTTTACATCACCTAGCACCATCACTCATGTGTAAACT
>APFE030549594.1:0-14214 GCA_000404065.3 Pinus taeda | reverse complement strand
ATAAAGATATTTTCTTCTATATGAAGTTTAATATGGACATGTCTCCTGTAAAATCAATAAAAAGAAAAGGGCAAAGTATGGATTTTATAATATATTTAATGTGTTTTTGGAATGGTGAATAATATTTTACTAAGCATCTTTTAATGATAAAATTGGTGTTTATGGGCTAAAGAGGCAATGTACAGTTCATTAGGGGGAGGTGTTGACGTGGACAGTTAGATCAATAAAGTATCATATTTAGAATTAGATTTGATACAAAAATAATGTCAACTTTATTATACGAGAGATGTTGTATAAAGATGATGCTTATAATGATAGATGTGATAGTAGATTATAATGATAGATATGATGGTAGATGCGATGTTGCCTTGAACTATTACATTAAGTAAAAATTGAAATAATAATTTCATTTAATGTGATGGTGCGTTGAACTATTACATTAACTAGCATTTGCACCACATGTTGCAAATGAAAGGTCGTAAGGCAATGGCATAGAAACAATAACATAGAAGAAAGAAGCAAATTTTTTTTGCAATTTTGTTTCTTTACTGGTGTTTCCTTTTTATCATATGTTATGTTTTAGGGAGATTCCAACCAAGATATGTTCAAAGTGAAGGTAATGCATAACACTTCACTCCAAAGGATTTATGAAAATGCTCTTCATTAAGATTATGGAACCTTTATAAGTAAATGACTTAAATCGAACATTTCATAACAAAGTTATCTCATATGACCTTAATTCACAATGTAATGGATAATAGTATTTTCGAGGCATCGGGCTGGGATCTTTGACAATGTTGTTATTCCATTGCAACTTTCTTCAATGAGTATGGCCCTTTGACAAATCAAAAGCATAAGAGACACATTCAACTCATCAACATATGGGACAAATTCCCTATCTACTTTTTTGATGGGGTGTCCAATAGTGGGAACTATGGGTGCGGGGTATATATTGTCATCCATCCTAAATTTTATTATCATTTTATGTGGAATTATGGTCATGGTACTAACATTCGTGTAGGGGTCATCGCTCTTTGGGGAGTTATGTTATGTGCAAGATGACTCTCCATTGACAAATTGGTGGCATTCGAAGATTCAAAGGTGGCATAGATTGGATTTTGGGCCGTACTACTTTCAAACCCAACAACTCATAAACTGGATGCAGCGTATCAAAGAGCTTCAAAGGAAGTTATGGATTTGAATTTTTCCCACATATATAATGAGTAGAACATTGTTTCCAATGAACTATCCAAAAAAGAGCTACTCCAACAACCAGGAAGCATATTTTGCTCTACTTTTTTTCAAGGACAAGAAGAGGGACTTTGGGTATATACACATCATATAGTCCATGTCACATGATCTCGAAGCATCTATTTGCACATTTTATGTTCTATGTTTGTTTTTTTGACTGAATCATTATTTTCATAAATATGTGCTACCGTGCAAAGATTAAAACAACATGTAGCGGGGCTACTTGTATTATTGTCTAGAGCACTAGTTATATTATGTTATATTTTCCCATTTCTAGTATAGGATGAGGCACGTACATAAGCATACTATTCTCAGATTTACACTAGACCTTTCATTGTATTTGAGTAATGGAGAACATGGATGTAAACCAATCCTCGAGTATATTTTTGATTATATAAACTTTTTTTCTATTAATTACAAATAGATGGTTTTTTCTCTACCAAAAAATATCAACATATCAAGATGCAACATATCACATTTGGGATGAAGGCTAAGGCATATAACATCTCCTTTTCTCAAAATCCTAACCTAAACCCACCCAATTGACTCATCATGAAAATAAAACATTCATATAAATATTAAATGCAGTGTAAAACAAAAATATGTTTGAATACGGGGGTTCACATATATCTAAATTTTCTACAGATATTGGACATCTCCAACATGGTCTCATTACTTTGAGAAATGTGTAGGGCGTTTAACATTATCCAGACAATGCTAAGCTCAGCCTCTGTATTATTATTCACTTCATTGTGACACTCTGCATCTACACTTACTTCTTCAAATGCATACACAAGAACTCCATTGTTATTAGCTTCTCAGCTATGAGCATCTTCAAGGCTAGAGAACTAGGTGCCTCAGAGGCATTCAAGATCTAGCCATGTCAGACACAGTATGAGTTTCACCCTTTTCTCAACAAGAAAATTGGGTATTAAAGCAACCATGAGTATTGTTACGCAGGATGACTATAAATCTAACAGAAAGGTTGGAGGAGCAATGGATATTGAAGGGCAGTTGATAGAGGGAATATCTATTGTAGGGCACGAGACATGTATCATACTGCTTGCCTCAAGGTGGCCATCGACATTGGGCGGTGTCCTTCCAAAGTTGTTGCCCAAGAGATCATATTCATCTCCCATGCTCATATGGATCGCATTGTGTTTTCATTGTTAATTGGTATTTTTTAAGGGGTTGTTAAATTTCTGATTGCACAACCCGTGGTTCATATTCAAAAGCAACTATACCTCAATCTTTTTGAATGTCTAGAAAGCCCCATGGGAATTAAAATTATAGTTTGAATGCTATTCACTTGAAATATGCAACTATACCTCAATCTTTTCGAATGTATAGAAAGCTCCTTGGCAATTAAAATTACATTTTGAACTCTATTCACTTGAAATATGGCAAGAGACTGGTCCTATATATTGACATGTTTATGTGTAGAGCTTGACATATGCCTTTTGAGGTGAGTTCATATTTCTGTTTGTGTTTTCTTTTAAACAATTTGACAATTTGTCATAGTGCATATTTCTCTAGGGCCTCAATGTTACTATGAGAATTTTTTGATGGATAATGAGTCTAATATCATAATTTGAATAATAGATTAATTGGTTTTTTTATTCATCTTATAAAATTTATGGATATGTAATATTATGAAAAATCACATATTTTTATTTCATATTATAATGATTATCAAACAATAATATAATCTATGAAAATGTTTCTTATAACAAAGATTAAAAAACATTAACACAATTTTTTACCACCATTTTTTTATTATATATTATTGTTTTATATTTTAAGAAATAATTAAAGAATATTGTTTTATATTTTAAAAGATGATAAAAAAATATAATCTATTAAAATGTTTAATATAATAAGGATTAAAAAACTTTTTAATTATTGTTTATTTTCCAACATAATTTCAATTCAGCATCCTTTTACTATAAAGTAAAATTTACAACCAACTTACTCATTTGGATTTCTGGGAAACTGTAAATAGGAAAATTAATGTGATAAACGCCAACCTTAAAAACATTTTGTGTAACCTAAAAATGCATTGGACTTATATTTTCACATTGTCCACAACAATAGTGATTGATTTTACAATCATGTTCACTGTAAATTTTACTGTTGTACAATAGGTTGAAATGGTGTATAAATCGGACAGGCCACAACAATAGTGATTGATTTTACAATCATGTTCACTGTAAATTTTACTGTTGTACAATCGGTTGAAATGGTGTATAAATCCGACAGATTTGAGATGAATTGCGCTATCTCTAGCTGCAAATGCGAGGATATCCACACAAGAAACTGTTTTGGGACAGATGGCCTCTATTTTTTATTTTGCTCTGTCAATCACGTCGAAACCGCAGAGGGCTGGATTGTTAAAAAGCGAGTCTTTCTCGGCTACGTTGTTCTCTTTTGAGTCAATGAGAACAAACCCATCGCATCCCTGCAAAGTGAAAGGATGCTTAAAACATTAAGTTAGCCATAAATGTAGATTGTTAAAATATAATAAAGATTCATAAAGATTGGAATGAAAAGCAATTTTTTGAGACTTTTAAAAGAACTGTAAATCGTATATTAATATACAAAGTTTTTGAATCATTTGGAGATAAGAGCATGCTTTGGTTTTTTTCCTTTATTCTTTGTTGCAAATTTTGGAGAGTCCAGAGCCTCATTTTTAAGGTAGTTTACTTTATATCTACTGCATGGTCTACTTTTGCGTGTATGTAGTGTGGTGAACTATGTTAGATGAAGGTGGTATGCTTTTGCGTGTATATAGTGTGATGAGCTATGTTAGATGAAGATACAGAGAAACATGAAGCAAAGCGTTATTGGTAGGTACAATTTTTAATTTAACTTTGACATCACTCACACTGAAGAAGGGCATGGATTTGGCTTTCAAATCCCTCCATCCTTTCATGAATGTCAATGAAACCAAAAATTATCCCTATTGATTAATGAAGAGCCAACGATAGAACAATCGCTAGAAAACATTATGTTGTTGAAAATACAACGTTCATAACAGAAGATATAAAAATCCCCAAATGTACATCGAGCTACAAGCCAAACATTACTAGGGTGGAAATAAATACACTAAGAACACTGCAAAATTATTGGAAATAAAATGGAGGCTCATTGAAATAGGATTTCGCAACAAGTAAGTTTGGCAAATATTGAACAGGAACTATGGTAGATTCTAGAAAACGATGTAGATTATAATAATAGGTCTTCCATCCCAAAGCAGCAGAAACAGAGAAAGATACGGTCATTGAACAAACATTTATAAAAAGGGGGTCTTCATCCCTTACATGCTTTAGCTGGTGTTTTATCAGTGAAGATCCATAGCGACTGCATCGTGCACTGGTGTTGCGACTCAGAGAAGGGGGCGTCCCACCATTAAGAAATTTTTAAGTGCTGGTGCTGCTACTCAGATGACGTAGCCCAGCCACACTGGCCCACAACTCTATGTGTCCTCGCTTTACAACGGTCGCTGGAATTTTTTTTTCATTTTTGGACTTTTCCGGTGGTCACATACAAAGGTGGTCAGTGGACGTCGGGTTGGCAAATGTGAGAAATTACTTCCACGTTTAATTTGTACCTACATGCCTTGAGCCTGGTTCCTCTGCTCGTTCTTTGCCAAAACACCTCGGTTTCTCGGTCATTCGAGACAGTTCTACTCTGCGGTGTGGTTGCTATGAGGGTTTGGTGAGTTTTCTGTTTGGCTCTTGCTCTGTTGAGTATGGAGGTCTTTGTTTCTCTGTTGGATATCATTGTGGATGGCTATAAGTCTCCCACACTTGGTTATGCTATTGTCAGTGTCCGGTGGATTGAAACTACTCTGGTTCTATTGGCGCGCTCGCTTGATTTTTCACCTGGTAAGTCTTTCAGTCTCGTCCTGTCATTTTTGCTATGATACAGTTGTGGAATTTGGGGTCTCGTCCAAATATCACCCTCGGTTTTTGTTATACTATCTTTGTTGTTATACTGTTTCCTCTGTTATGGTTATGGTCGCCTTTGCTATTATGATGGGTGTCTCTGGTCACTGTTCTGTGTGTAATTTGTTGAACTTCTGTCGTCCTCGGATTTCAGGCAACACATTGGCAGGTTTCTGTGACTTAAACCAGGTATTGACTTGTTCCCTGATTCAGTTTCCACCTCTTCTTGGTGTTTATGTTAACCAAAACCGCTCCTCCTATCTTAGCTTCGTCGATTCGGCTTGGCTCTGCTCCTCAAACCTCTAGTCCGCTTGCTCAGGTATTTATATGCAAAACCCTCTTATTTCTATGGTTGCTTGACTTGGTTTTTTTCTGTAGTGTACATGTATTAACGATGCTCTGTTGTGTATGCAGGTAAATGGGTCGACATGGGTATGTGGGTCCTCCGGGTTTCGGTCTTCCAAGGGTGGCGAACCTTTGCCGGTAGGCTCTGGCACTTCAGCTCATCAATGCACTGATAGTTCTTTGGGTTTTTGTAGATTTTAATTTTTCTGTCTTTGTTTGACATGCATAGTCATTATTCCTTGTGGAGTTGAGGCTTTGGCCTACCTATTCTGGTTAGTCGTTCGTTGACTGGTTATTTGGGGTCTTTGTTCCCAAACCCTAGGCCAGGGTTTGTCCACTCAGGACACGACCCTTGTTCTTGTTTGTCAAGGAATGTAATGTGTGCATATAATGGTCAATAACAATGCAAACAGGGTTTTGTTATCACTGTTTAACTTGTGAAATTATGAAGAATCGTTTAAAGGAATACCTTTGCTATAGGTTTCTCTTTCGTTCTCTGTGTGCGGTCCTGTTTCTTCTCGGGTCTTTGGCTGTAACTCCTTTTCGGACTGTGGCTCAACACATCGGCCCTTCACTCTGTGGCTATGCATTTAAATGGTTTTACTGTAGTTTGTTCATTCTACGAGAACATAAAACAATACGACATTACCGTGGTCTTTCTCTGTTTGTCAACATTGTTTGTTTCAATTCGATAAATGAAAAGAAATTTAATCATACAACAAATAGATAATGTATACAGATGGACAATTTTTATTGAAATAGATTTGTTCCTTTATTTCTATGTTATGAAGTTGCAGAACCTTGTTCTTGTCTTACATTGCTCCTTTTATACCTTGTGGTTACAGTTAATTTGAAACTGCAATTATTTGTCACTTGAACAGAAATAATTGGTTGGGTAACTACAGTTGTCGGTTGTCATTACAAGATCTGCTTTTAGACAATTTTGTCTTTTCTTTCCTAAATTAACAGATCAATTCCTAAACTGATATTTATTTTTTTTGACCTATAATAACCTTAACCGACATTTAACTTTGACATTTAACAACTAAGAGTAAAGTAAACTAGAATCCTATCTTATAACTTCATAAACTAATAATAAAAAAAACAATCCAGATATTCAACAACCTTCTAGCCTGGCAGGACTTCACCCGGTCATGGTGAGCTAGATGCTCCTGCATCAAGCTCCTGGGGCAAAAAGAAATCATGGCTCTGGTCCATGAGCTTCTCGACTGAAGTACCTGTTTGTTCAATTTGCCTGGCATCAAGCCACGGACTGTCCTCAATAGGACGGTTCTTCCAATTGACCAGGTACTGTACATACTCCTTCCGCCGAGTTCGTTTAACCACCTGAGTGTCGAGAATAATTTCGATATCGGGAGGTTGAACGTAAGGCATCTGTCTCTTCCAAGCTTCTCCTTTCTCCTGGGTACTTCGTGTAGGTCGCGTGGTTCCATCTTCTTCCTTTTCCTCTGGGTCAGCCGTGTAAGGGAACTGTATCTCGGGTGGCAACTGTATCTCGAAAGAATTCGCTGAAAAATTCCGAAGGACTTTGCAAGGTCCTACCTTTTTATACTTCAATTTATTGTACGTACCTTTGGGAAAGCATTCTTTGCGTAAATATGCGAGGACTTCGTCCCCCACATCAAATTGTACTTCCCTTCTCTTCAAATCTGCGTGCTGTTTGTACTTTAAGTTGTTGTCCTGTAATTTCATTTTCATCTGTTCATGCAAGTCTCTCATCGCGTTAGCGAAATCTTCTCCGTCTGCGCTTCGCCTTTCCTGCAATCCAAGGTCCCGCAATTCATGTACTCCGCGAGGATGCATGCCGTACAAGATTTGAAATGGACTGAAACTTGTGCTGCGGTTGGGCAAGTCATTGTAAGCGAACTCTGCCTGTGCTAGCGCTCGATCCCACATCCGCGAATTCTCCCTGACCAAGCTTCGTAACAGGTTTCCCAGACTCCTGTTTACAACTTCTGTTTGCCCGTCGGTTTGTGGTGATATGCAAAATTATAGCTTAGCTGTGTGTCCATTTTTTTCCATAAGGTACGCCAAAAGTGTCCCGTGAACTTCACATCCCTGTCTGAAAGGATAGATTTAGGCAATCCATGTAACCTGACAATCTCATTGAAAAACAAGTGGGCCACGTGGGTGGCATCACTGGTTTTCCTGCAAGGAATAAAATGTGCCATTTTCGAGAATCTGTCCACCACTACCATTACCCAGTCGTATCCTCGCTGCGTCTTCGGTAGACCTAAGATGAAGTCAAAACTGACTGAGTCCCATGGTCTGCCTGGAACAAGTAATGGTGTATACAGTCCTGTGTTTTGACTGTGACCCTTTGCTAACTGGCACACTTTGCATCTGGCCACAAACCTTTGTACATCTCTCCGCATCTTCGGCCAAAAATAAAAATGACTAAGCTACTTGAGGGTCTTATCCATGCCAAAATGTCCGGCCAAACCTCCACTATGCTTCTCTGAAATAATATTCTCCCTCATCGAGCAGTCAGGTATGCACAGCTATCCTCCCTTAAACAACAACTTTTCTTGTAGATTGTAGTCCAACCAAGGACTGTTATCTCTCACTAAAGGGTTTGGACATGCCTCATAAGCCTCCCTAAAATCTGTATCCGCCTGGTATAAGTCCTATAAGTGCTCAAAACCCAGCACCTGCACAGTGCTTTCCTGAAGAAGTAGAGCTTTCCTACTCAGCGCATCCGCTACCTTGTTTGCTTGCCCACTAATATGTTTCAATACGAAGTTGAAACTCTGCAAATACTCCACCCATTTGGCATGCTTTTGGTTGAGCTTGTGCTGCTGCATTACATACTGTAGTGCAGAATTATCTGAAAACAACACAAATTCATTTCCCAATAGATAATGCCTTCAGTGTTTTAATGCTTGTATAACAACATAGAACTCCTTATAATATGATGAGTATTTCTGTCTACTCTTGTTCAACTTCTCACTGAAGAACGCTACAGGCTTATCCTCCTGACTGAGTACAGCTCCAATTACTGTCCCGTTGGCATCACAGCGAACTTGAAATAACTTCTTGAAATCGGGTAATCTCAGGATCGGCCTCTCAGTAATCTTCTTCCTCAACAACTGGAAACTTCTCTCTGCTGCCTCTGTCCATCGAAAAGGTTGGCTGGCCTTTTTGATGGTATCTAGCATTGGCGCACAAATTTTGTTGAAATTCTTTATGAATTTCCTGTAAAAACTTGCTAATCTGTGAAAGCTACGTACCTCAAACAAATTTTTCGGAGATGGCCAATTCACTATCGCTTCCACCTTCTTCGGATCCATCTTCAGTTCATTCTCTGTTATTACAAACACCAAATAAATCAATTCCTTTTGCAAAAAAGTACATTTCTTCAAGTTTATTAGTAGTTTATTCTATTGTAATTTCTCCAGCACCTTATGCACATGTTGAAGGTGTTCTTCCCTTGTCCTGCTGAAAATTAGGATGTCGTCGAGGTATACAATTACAAATTTTCCAATATAATCCTTCATCATCTCATTCATTAACCATGTGAACATACTAGGCGCATTGCTCAGCCCAAATGGCATGACCATCCATTCGTACAACCCCTCATTCGTCTTAAAGGCTGTCTTCCATTCATCCCCCTCTCGTATCCGAATCTGATGGTACCCGCTTTTCAAGTCTATCTTAGAGAAATAAGCTACCCCACTTAAACAATACATCATATCATCCATTTGCGGCAGTGGAAACCTGTACCAGATGGTGATTTTATTGATGGCCCTTGAGTCGGTGCACATTTGCCATTCTCCTCCCTTCTTGGGAGTGAGGAGCATTGGAACATCACAAGGGCTCAACCTCTCCCTTATCAATCCCTTGTCCAACAACTCTTGCGCCTGCTTCCTAATTTCTTCATTTTCCTTGGGGCTCATTCGGTATGCCGCTTTGTTCGGAAAACTAGCTCTGGGTATGAAGTCAATGTGATGACTTATGCTGCTTTTGGGGGGTAACTTGTTTGGCAAGTCATCTACAACTAAGTCTGTAAACTCCTCCAACATTTGCTGGATCTCTGTAGGTGAATCTGATACCTCCGTATGCAACAAGACTGTCCTTGCTTTCTTTACAACCGCATAACCTATCTCACTGTCCTAAACCTATTTTAAAAGCTGTTTTTCATTGAGCAATAATGTTCTTGATTCACTAGTCTCTGCTTTCCCTTCTTCCCTGATGGGTACAAGCATATGATTGATTCTATCCTTCACGAATTTGTAACAGTTCGTCAATCCATCGTGTACCACCTTCCTATCATACTGCCAAGGCCTGCCCAACAGTATGTGACATACATCCATTGGCATGATGTCACAAACAACTTTGTCCTTATATCTGCCTATCTGAAACTCGACCTTGCTCTGTTCATCCACCAACAACTGATGGCCTTTTTGCAGCCACGAAACTCTATAAGGATTGGGATTCTTCGAGCATTTCAACTCCAATTTTTCCACCATCTCTGTGGACACTAAATTATCAGTACTACCGCTGTCAATAATTAACTTACAACACTTACCTCGCGACTTACAAATCATCCTGAACAAATCCTTCCGTTGTGTCTGTTTGGTGACCTCCTTGACTGGTTTTAACAACACCTTGTGCAACACCAAAGCTTCTCCCGTCTTTGGAGCATTCTCTGCTTCTTGAGGAGGTGCTGTTGCTTCCTCTGGTTGCGCCACATACACACCCCGCTGTCCAGCTGGATCTGCTTCTGGACATTCAAATGAGCGGTGCCCCCATTTATTACACCTATAAAACTGATAACCATCCCCTCTACCTTGGCCATTTCCCTTGCCTCACTGGGATGACCTACCGCCTCTCGTGCTGTCACCTCTATTTGCTGATTCGAAAGCTTTAGAACTGCTGGCTTCCTCATTGATGTTAGCAGTTCAGCCCCTGCCATAGGACTCGCCTTTCCCTCTGTTGGATCCTCATCCTCTCCGGGCATTCTGCCTTCTGGTAATTTTCTCCTCAGCCTTTATCGCACTCTGATATGCTTCCTTAGTGTTGTTTGGAGATAAAATATTGATTTCATCCAATATCTAACCTCAGCCCATTAACATACCTAGCTGTTCTTTCTGCTGTATCCTCTGTATATCCGGCCCACAAATTCACTCGATAGAACTCCTACATGTACTCCTTTACCATCAGTCCTTTCTGTCTCAGATTTTGCACCTGCCTGTGCAATGCAATTTGATAGTCCCTCGGCAGAAATCTGCCCTTTAACTTGGCCACCATTCTTGACCAGGTTTTAATCAGCCCTTTTTTCAACCTCTTCCTCTCATTCTGGACACTAACCCACCATAGGGCTTTGTGTCCCTTCAATTTCGTCGCAGCGAATTTGACTCTACAATCTTCACTAACTTCCTCACACTCAAAGTACTTATCCATCTCACTAATCCAATTCAAAAAGACTTCGATAGACAGGCTGTCGTCATATGTCGGGAGTTCTAGTTTGGGTTTACTACTTGCTACTAAAACAGATCTCAGCAATCTCACCTTTGCGGACTCACCTTCTGGTCCATCTGCTACTACTTCAACTTCCTCTTCACTAGCATTGCCCATTTCTGGATCTGTTCGTCTACCTACCTCTACTGCATCCAAACAAGCAACAAGAATTCTGATCTCCTCTCTCAATCCTTCCTCTACCAATCTTAGAGCACCTTTGCCACGACCTCGCCTTCCTCTCTCCATTCCTCCTACTAACATAAACAATCGCTCTGATACCACTCTGACGTAGCCCAGCAACACTGGCCCACAAATCTACGTGTCCTTGCTTTACAACGGTCGCCGAATTTTTTTTTTAATGTTTGGACTTTTTCGGTGGTCGCATGCAACGGTGGTCAGTGGATGTCGGATTGGCAACTGAGAGCAATAATGCCACATTTAATTCCTACCTACATGCCTCGGCCCTGGTTCCTCTGCTCGTTCTTTGCCAAAACACCTCGGTTTCTCGGTCATTTGAGACAGTTCTACTATGTGGTGTGGTTGCTGTGAGGGTTTGGTGAGTTTTCCATATGGCTCTTGCTCTGTTGAGTATGGAGGTCTTTGTTTCTCCATCGGATATCACTATGGATGATTGTAAGTCTCCCACACTTGGTTATGCTCTTGTCAGTCTCCGGTGGATTGAAACTACTCTAGTTCTGTTGGCACACTCGCTTGCTTTTTCACCTGGTAAGTCTTTCAGTCTCGTCCTGTCATTTTTGCTATGATACAGTTGTGGAATCTGGGGTCTCATCCAAATATCGTCCTCGGTTGTTGTTATACTGTTGCCTCTATTATGGTTGTGGTTGCCTTCGCTATTATGATGGGTGTCTCTGGTCACTGTTCTGTGTGTAATTTGTTGAACTTTCATCGTCCTCGGATTTCAGGCAACACATTGGCAGGTTTCCATGACTTGAACTAGGTATTGACTTGTTTCCTGATTCAGTTTCCACCTCGTCTTGGTGTTTATGCTAACCAAACTGCTCCTCTTGTCTCAGCTTCGTCGATTCGGCTTGGCTCTGCTCCTTAAACCTCTGGTCCACTTGCTCAGGTATTTATATGTAAAACCCTTTTGTTTCTATGGTTTCTTGACTTGGTTTTTTTCTGCATTGTACATGTATTAACGACGCTCTGTTGTGTATGCAGGTCAATGGCTCGACCTGGGTACGTCGGTCCTCTGGGTTTCGGTCTTCCAAGGGTGGCGAACCTTTTCCGGTAGGCTCTGGCACTTCAACTCGTCAATGCACTGATAGTTCTTTGGCTTTTCTGGAGATTTTGGTTTTGTTTTCTTTTCTTGACATGCAGAGTTGTTATTCCTTGTGGAGTTGAGGCTTCAACCTGCCTGTTCTAGTTAGATGTCCGTTGACTGGTTATTTGGGGTCTTTGTTCCCAAACCCTAGGCCAGGTTTTGTCCACTCAGGACGCGACCCTTGTTGTTGTTTGTCAAGGAATGTAATGTGTGCATATAATGGTTAATAGCAATGCAAAAAAGGGTTTTGTTATCATTGTTTAACTTGTGAAATTATGAAGAATCGTTTAAAGGAATACCTTTGCTATAGGTTGCTCTTCCGTTCTCTGTGTGCAGTCCTGTTTCTTCTCGGGTCTTTGGCTGTAACTCCTGTTACACTGAAATTTGTCACCCTGACTATCTGCAGTTTATGTGGCCTCATCAATAGCCACATTGTCCTCTTTGTCAAGCCCCATACCTCTGCTCTTCATGTCAAAACTTCAAAGAGAGAGAAAGTCACTTGAAAACATGTTTATCTCTGGGTACGCAGGTTCTCTCTACCTTGCCTGCGTGTACGCATCCCAAATACACTGTACTTGCGTATTTATACGCTCTGTATGCTAAAGCTAGGGTGCGTACCCCTGTAAAGGTCAAAAGGCGCAAGTTTCATCTTTAAAAAGTTACTTGTGGTCACTTCTAGAGCCTTCTAGAAGAGTTTTTGACGTGTATTGATCGCCTCCAGATGGTTCATGCATCCCTATGATAGAGGAGCTTATCCCATCAAGAGAGGAGCTACCCCATCCAAAAGAGGGAGTATCCCATTGATGTTGGAACTGAATAACCTCCTCTAGAATAATATAAATACAGGCATTGGGGCAAAGGAGGGGAGGTTGAAAGCTGAACATTCTAAAGGGTAAATGCTGCTGGAATTAGGACTTCCATTGTTGACTTGTGAGGAGAGATCACTATCCTTCCTTGTTGCCATAGTGGGAGTGGGTGAGCTTGTCAAAGTAGAGGAAATCTCTTGCTGGACGCTGGGAGGAGCTTGCACAACACCAAGGCTCAGGTTGTAATGGTTCCTTTGATTATTTAATACAAATAAGTCCATTCTTCTCAATGATTTGTTAATGAATTATTTCATGCATTCCTTGGTCAGTATGATAGGTATGCTTTGTTTTATAATGAATATTCAGATGCTATGTAATCGTTTGCCTTGTTAATGTATGCAGGTCTGAAAGTGAAGGAGGAGCTCATCTGGATCAACAAAGACTGGACTACTACAACAAGCGTTGGACCTAAGGTAAGATCGAAAACATTTGAATTCTTGTAGAATGATGTGTATCTAGAGAAGGATAGCTCTTGTTTGGTTTGTTTGTCACTAGAGAGTTTTAGACTCCTAGGGAGGTTAGATTTGTTCGCAAATATAACTCGTTCCTCATGACAAATTGGCGACTCCGCTGGGGATTCCATTGTTGGGTTTGATTTTTCCTCTCGTCATTGCTTTGACCTGAAAAGAGTCTGATATCTTTTGTTTTTTGGTTGTTTAACTCTGTTTTTGGGTGGCTTAGCTTAGGGTCAGTTTAGATCTTAGCTTTTCTTTGTTTTACAAGAAGTACGCACCCTCTGAGTTAGACACAGTGCGTACTTGTGCGCACTGTATCTGTGCACACAGAGCGGCCACGCACCTGGTTAAACAGGTTGCCTGCGTACACTGGTAAAATTTAGAAAATTTCCCTTTTTTATCAGTTTATCCCTTTTGAATTTGTTTTTCTTAGTTTTTTCTGCCCAGAACCACTGTTAACTGTCAGAAATCTTCACCTATACTTTTTCCATTAGTATTGATAGTTTTAGTGAAATTCCTTGAGATTTTAGCCTTAGGGTTTGGTTTTTATAATTGGTCCTGTAGTGACTTTGGGTTTAGAAGTC
>APFE030549593.1:0-11709 GCA_000404065.3 Pinus taeda | reverse complement strand
AACCTATTCAATAAAACACGATTAAAATCTATCTATTTTTTCTTTGAAGGAGGCATAATACATGGTGGTCTCCAATTTCTAAAGCCCTTCTCGTGACCCTTCATATGACCTTGGTACAAAGTCCCCCCTCTTCCCTTACTTTTGTCCTCTGTGGTCTTAGATGGTCCATACAAAATTCTTGATTCCTTGCCCACGATATCTCTAGCCAAACTGTTTCTTGACCTAATTAAACTAAGGTCAAAATATGATGCCCAACCTATAAAAAAGTATCACAATACAAAAGATTAACACATTCTAAAAGAAGTGTGTCAATAACACTTCAATAAATATTGAACAACCTCCCCTTGTATACACCAAGTTTGAATCTAACACCTGCAAGCTCTAACATCCTAATGTGACACCGTTAAAGACACCATTCTTAAACAACTCACCCTAGACCTAATCAACATACAAGGATGTAAGGTAGCCCTTTTAGACACTTTAGACTTTATATCTAACCCTATCTTATCCAAATTTAACTATGACAAATGGTTACTAGCCAAGATATTCATCATACCTATCCTTTCTCCTTATCCCCTTTGCACTATTGAATCTCCCCTTCCTTAGAACATCTTAGTCCATTATGACCCACCTTTTCTCTATGGCCTTATTCCCCTGGTGCATTTTACCTTTTTTATTGAAGTTCCCCTTCTCTTCTCAACCCATCATTATCTTGGAACTATGAGATACCCTTGGTTTGTTCTTCATATTCCCATTCATAGCTCCTTCCTTCTTCTCACATCCCACCCCATCCAGTGCCTCCTATTTTCCTTTCATGGCATCTACCCTCTACATAAGTCAAACACTTACCCGCTCCACTTGGAGAAATCCCTTGGCTTGTTTCTATCTCAGTGCTTTAATGAGTTTTCATGTTAACCCTTGATCATTCTGAAAATACACCCTTTAAAAAAAGGGGAATCCTACATTTAGCACATTTTTCCTATTACCTTTCCTCTTATGCTCATCTTCACCTCTTGGTCTCCTTCTCATTTTCTCTTCTAACCCCCTACTCCTTGGTTTAGTGATTTGTTGGGATATTCCCTCATGTTAGGACCTTCATTGAGATAAATTTTCCTTAGTATATATTGGTCATCACGGTTCCATCCTTTCCTACTTATCTCCTACATAAGGTGATAACTTTAGTCGACACATTATTCATATTAAAACTAATGCAATGTCTTCCTAGCATTGCCATTATTACCTCCTCCTTACTACCTTTCTTTCTTCTCTCACTCAATCTTGTTCTATTATGGAGAAAATAATTTTACATTCATTTTACCCTCTAATGTTTTTTAACTTTTCTTCTTCTCAAACTTGTTGAATCATATGTGTTGTTGTTGTTGTTTTACTTTTATTTTTTTTTCCGGTAAAGAAATTTCTATTCATAGATCAAGAAAATCTAACAAAACATGAGAATTCTTTAACTGGTCTATCAACAGGGAAACATGAGAATTCTTTAACTGGTCTATCGCCAGGGAAACTAGACCATATAAAAAATTGAAGTTTAGCCACCAACCATATAAACTAGTTACTAATGTTTATTAGAATAACTAGAAAGCTAACATCTAAATCTAGGCCATGAAGGCAAAAATCAAATTGCAAAACTAGAGACTGAAACCATAAATTCATAACAATAAACATAAAGAGGAATTTTTTTAAGACTTATAAGAGTCTGTCACTTCAACTGTAATTCTTTCCTTGTTGCTTCCAAAATGAGTAGCTATAGTTAGGGGGTATGCCAAGGTGAGCTTCCACACAACTGAGTCTTATGTCCAAGGACTACAAAGTATGTCACGTGCCATTAAACACTAGAAAAACCTCCTCTTTAGCCTCATTTCTACCAAATAACTTGTTTCCCAATAAGATCTTAAGGTGCCAATAAATGTTCATGGTACACATATACATATACCTACCACAAGCATGACCCATGTTAGGTTCCCAATTACCCAAATTTGTTAGAACTTTAGCGTCTAAAAGAAATTGACGTTCTCCAACAAACTTGTGCTTAACCTATTCTATTTCAACTTGAATGGGAAGTGAGGCATCTTCTCTATAGCACTAGGAAGAGATAGCAACTATTGACTAGGCACACGAGCTCTCTAACACATGTTAAGAGGCTACCCCCCTTCTCACCTAGACTCTCTAGCAAGGCATGATTGTTGGAAAGGGGGAAGGAGACTATGGGGGGGAGTGGGGATTGAAAGCCAAGGCAACAGGAAAAACAAAAATGGGAGAGGAATGATAGGAAGATAAATCCCAAATCTAAGGCTCAAAGGGATAGTGCACAAGAGGAGACAAAAATAGAGAAAGGTTGAAAAACATTGGAAGAATAGAAAAAGTAGTTGTAAGAAAAGGGAGTAAAAGAGAATGGGATGAATAAATACTCTATATTGCTAGGGAGAGGAGGAGAGGGAACCAAGCTATTACAGACCTCCCACATCAAGACAGAAATTTGAAGACAAAAAAAACATTTGAAAGACTAGGATATATAAAAAATTGAAATGAATACCTATCAAGAGACATTGTTGTTAGATATCTCTAGCCCTATGAAGAATCATGATGCCACCGGACAAGTTGCATTGATTGACAGAGGATCGAAATTCAGCTGTGAACTAGAACCATAAAACCAAATCATTACCATTTTTTGTTTGAGGTGACCTTCCTTCATTTTTTGTGCACCTAGAATAGGGCTATTCAGCGACCATGGATTACTAAGAGCATAGGCCATGGATATGCCCAATCTCCACCCGAATTAAACATTTAACATTGTGCTATAAATCAAAATGACCTCCCTTAAACTCCGATAACCGCTCATGGTTAAATATGGTGGAGGCAAAATGCATACGGGGGTGTGAATAATGCTACACCCCATTTATTGATGCATGGTGGGGTGGTGGTAGTACGCCCCTCCAACTTATCGAATATCAAGCACTCCATTTGAATCTTCATATCTTATAACATACTAATTATATGGTATAGCATATCTAGATGTAATAACATATGATTATAAGTTACAACATTTATGTGTAAGCTTCATTTTTTATTTACTTTTTACATCATTTATATTTTTTCTTGTAACATTGTTTTTGTTATATATATATATATATATATATGATAAAAGTAGGTTAATACAAACTTATCTTTATTTATCAAATTTCTTCTCCAAATATGGTATCAATGAATAAGTGGTTAAGCAGGGTTGTTGCGTAAAGCGTAGGGTAGTTAAGTTAAATGGTGTTAATAATAGTATACCTATATTTAACACAAGTATGTTCATCATAAAACAAAAAAGCAATTAAATACTCGAACTATTTTTTATGACTTGGATTTATAAATCACAAAAAGATTGAAATTGATCATTATTTTAATGTTTTTTTAAATTATATATCTTTATTAAAGTCCTCTTGAACATCATTTTAAAATTAATCTAGTTCATCATGATTAGAATTCAAATCCATCCCTCCCTCATCATTAAAAGAACCATACATAACAATATGTGGGATATATATAACATCTTCTATGAAACTAAAGTAAGCTCATCCTCTTTGCCAACCTGATGATTAATTGAGGCTAACTCATCATCAATATGGCCTATACTTTGGACTCCCTTGTTCAATGCCTATTTAAGATTCCAATCTTCTTCTATAATGTTGTCTTCATGTTCACCATATTCTTACTCTATTGTTGCACCATTTTTTTTCCATGCCTTCTTCATTAACCCCTTTAGTTTCCTCCTTTATAACATATTCAAGTAGATCATTTATGGTCCTTTCCTCATAAATCCTATCTAAAAAAAATGACCAACCTAATCTACTTTGACTACCACTAAAATACTTACTTAGGTTGACTTAGATTGGCATATGGGTCATTCCTAAGAATATTAATCATAATAAAATTAATATTATGATCAATAAAGTTTGTTAACACTTATTAGTCACTTGAAAAATTATAGTTATTCCACATTTTGAGGTTTTATTATGATAATCCAAATCTTTGATCTGAAATTTACAACCTTTACACAACCTTTTGTCATGCTTCATTTGCATTACACATATAAGAAAACATAGTCAAGTTATCATTATAGGGCAAAAAAATAAGTAAAAAAATCAAGAAAAGGATAACATGTTCCTTTTTATCTTTGCACCAAATGCTAAATCAATTTCCATATGCATAATAGTAGGATCCTTGTCCAAGGATTCTTTGAATCAGTAGATATGCCCCATTTCATGATAGGTTAACATTAACTTCTTCACATTGTTCAATCCATACCTTCATGTAATATATATTATTTACAAAGTAAAGTTGTATAACATCCCATTTTTCGCCACTTGAAAGACATTATGATTAAATTTAAGTTCCAATCATTACTATAATTCATTTAACAATGAATATATATACCTATATTTAAGTGCCCACCTTTAATTTGTTTTTTCAGTTCCCTTTCCCATGCAAGACCGGCCCCTCAAATTTGTTGGTGTACATATCCCAAAATATATGAGGCACATCAATATCTACTTTGGATAGATACTTTATACATTGTGGAGTAAGAAACCATAGCCCTTAATCATTCATCCCTTAAAATGTGATCCATGCCTAACAAATGCCTTCAATTCCTTCAAATTCATCTCCAACAACTACATTGCTAATGTGTAAATAGATCTACAAATTTCAATATCCTCAATTAGGTGAATGAAGTAGTGCTCTTGAGAAAACTTAGAGATAAATACATTTACATTTCATTAACCGAGAATCATTAGCTTCCAATACCTAATATAGACTTCATGTATTTCCTTGTATGAGAATTAAAAACATATCATATTGAAACACAATCGAATAAAAGTACAACCCACACTCTCTCTCACACAAAGAAAGAATAATTATATGATGGTCTTTATTTCCACGCTAACCATGACATTTGATTTATAATAGTTAACTCACGTGCTATATTTTCTTAGTTTATATATGATTGGTTAAAGTTGTCTAGAAACATCATTGATAGAAAAAACCAAAACACATAATGATGAATTATATTTGGTTAATTAATAAAAACAATGAAATAAAAATATAATGATTTTTATTTTAAATCATGAATATTGTAAAATTATACACTTTATAAGGGTATTTCCAATCATGAATTTTTCCCTACCTTTTGTCAATATTTTTTTTATGTTTTCAATTTCAAAAAATAGTAGGAAATTAAATATTCCTTAAAACAAATTTCAAAAAAATTAATAGGAAATTAAATATTCCTTGAAACATATTTCATTGCATTTCAAAAAAATCAATAGGAAATTTAATATTCCTCGAAACATATTTCATTGCATTGCTCCCTTTTTCCATTAATAACATTAGTGGTTGTTTAAAATAGAATAAGAACATAAATTTTACATTACATTGGTTTTTCTTATATCACTTTTAAAAATATAAATTTGATCTTTATTATTCCTTCCACTTAACATTTTGGAAATGTGTTTCATTGCATCACTCTCTTTTTCCATTAATAACAATAGATGAATTGTTGGTTGTCCACAATAGAATATTAACTTAAATGTTGCATCACATTTGGTTTCCTAATGTCATTTCTAAGTCTGTCAATTTGATCCTTCTTATTCCTTCCACCTAACATTCTCTATAGGAATTACATTATGTTCTCCTCAATATGCATCATATGAAGTAGATCAGCTACTAAAAGGTGCATCATGTATTTTCTATGGAATTGGAATTGTGTTTATTTTATTGGTTTGATATATCATATATAGTAAAATTTGCTAATAACTTTTGAAATTTGTTGATAGAATAATTAATATACACATCCATATTTATATCTTGATATTTATATGCTCATTGGAAACAAATCAATTAAATAATCTATACATAGTACATTACAACATATAACAATGAACACATATGTAGTGGGATGTTGTAAATATCTAAAATATAAATACTCTTAACCATCCATAAAAACATTGTTTGATCCCTTTTTATTAGCATCCCAGGAGAAAGGTTGTTATTTAAAACAAACACCAGCCACACCTAATAAATAGATATCATATTTGCAAATGGATTAAATCCACCAACTACTCAGAAAATATTATCATTATGAGGTTCATTTTTAAAGATGGAATTTTTTATCATTGCCTCTAAATGCAGAACCATTAACAACCATTCATAACCATTCACATAACACCATCATGACTCCTTATTCAAGCACACTAATCTTTAAATTCTACTATTTTCTTGCACTTGAACAATAAAAAAAATATAAAATAATGGAAATATGATGAAGAATCTTTTGGGGAATGTTCTTTGTCACTTGGTTAATGTGATATCTACTACTTTTGCATTTTAGACATTGCTTCAAATATGCTTTACATTCTCCATAATATATGATGCGACCATTAAGACGTATTCATTGTTTGATACTTTATATGTATGTCTTTCTTAGGGCACAGACTTTGTTGGAATGTGAAAGGAAAAGTCCTTGGCTTAACAAGAATTGAAAACAAACCAAAAGAAATAAAGTTTATGAATATTAATAGTTGCTACAATAAATTACAATAGTCATGCACATTAAATTTTATGAAGAATTTCATACCTCAAAGATCCATGTGATAAATGTAATTGAAACACCATTTAATTAAAGTACACTAACTACAAAAGAAGAATTGACTTTGATCTTGCATATACAAGTTTATTAACTAAATCAATAAGAGAGTTATCATAGATCTTAACATCATCATCCATAAGTGCATCCTCTTCCATAGCTATAAAAGTGCCATGAATAAAGTATTTGTCCCATCATTCACTAGTATATCATTATCATTCTCTTCCATTCTATTTTGATCTTTCCTAAGGTTTTTATTTGATGGGAATATTATAATGAACTTTATTTCATTGCCTTTACCAATATTATGTTTGAGAATCGCATTTGGCATGTTGATACTTTTGATTAGACACACATACACACAAATTAGAAAAAACTTTGGGGATCAACTTACCACTAAATAGTAATTAAATCCCCTTAATAGATACCTATTTAATTGATAATGTCTTTTTAGCTATTAATATTAAAATTCTTCCTATATTCATTTTCTGCATAGGCAAAAAAATTTATGCTTATTACCTTTCCATGTTATTTTTTTGGACTAGAGATTTGATCAATGTTATAATATTAAAAATCATTATATTCATTATAATCCATATCACTAGTCTCAATCTTAACTCTTTGTACAATCTCTTCTAGTTTTCTTTAAATTTCGTATCTCCTTTATTGGACATTTCTTAATTTGGTTTTAGGGGGCATTATAATTGCACGACATAGTAGATGCCTATGTAAAACATCTTTTTTTAATTAAACTAGCAGGTTTTTATTTTAGCCTAATTATTATGTTTTTTCTTATTTTACCTTTCTCCCTTTTTAAACTAAGCATTATATTTTCTTTTTAAATACTCTTTTTTTCATAATTCTACACATTTTTTTTTTAATTTATAGGAAAATATCATTTGTTCAACGTCCACCTCAAAAGCAATAATGTTGCAATTTCAACATGGGTAGAAATATATTGACATGAAGAAATTAATTTCAACATGGGTAGAAATATATTGACATGAAGAAATTGATATAATAAGATCCTAATACCAAATAAAATGATACTCAAAAAGGGATAAAATTGTGTTCAAGTATAGCATACAATCAATGATATTGGTAATGAAAAATATATATGTTCAAGCACATCTCAAGCACATCTTTATGTTGAGAGGTGTTTTATATCCTATTATGGGGAGATGTTGTAATGTTCATAAATGAGTGTAAACATTTAAAAATTGGCTCAATATGGGAATAAAATTATAGGACCATTTTTATTAATGTGTTCTAGTTGGCAAACATAATGGAACCAACATAGATCCATCTTAACTCTAGAAATATTTAAGGTGTCATCTCTAACCGCATGAAACGTAAATTAATATTATAAAGAAATTACCAAAAAAATATAAAAATAACACATAACAATAAATAAGATTAAAAATATTCAATTAGTTAAAAATAATAAAGGAAAAAATAACAATTATTAAAATAATACATTAAAAAACAATTTATTACCTTTTATACTTGTGCAAACAAATCTTTTTGTTAGTTTAGTAAGATTTATTTTTTCTGTTTTACTTCCATACTTCTAGACCATTCATGAACTACAACAAATAAATCAATTATATGATCACGTGGTATTAAAATTTTGTTAGGACTTCGTGTATTATATTCATAATATAATTTTAATAATTTAGTTTTAAGGTTAATATTAAACTAAATATGAATTAGTGTACTCTAGTTATAATATAATTTTAATAATTTTCTTTTAAGATTAAAATCAAACTAAAAACTAAAGTGGTATTTGAGATTTTTTTTTAATGGGATAGGGGTACTTTATTATGAATTAGTATGGTTTAGTTAGAATACAATTTTAACAATATATGTCTATGTTAAAGATAAAATTAGTATATGTAGTTCTCTTGTTTTTTAGATAAATGAATTACCTCTGTATAATAATTTGAATATTAAATTTTATGGAGGTGTACATACTCTACTTTTCTTTGGATATGAACCTATAATATTTTAGGAAGAAACATAAGTTTTTAACCATTATGCTCACTACTCACAAATTGCAATAAAATCAATCCTTTATTTGTTAATTGAATCTTTTGTTTGGTGGTTAGAGGAATCAACAACTAGCCTGATTTCAAACTCACCTAACACGAGGTCAATTCTGACTACTACCACCATATCTCTACCAAACTATTTCTTGACCTAATTAAACTAGGGTCAAAATATGATGCCCAACCTATCAAAAAAGTAACAAAATACAAAAGATTAACACATTCTAAAATCAATGTGTTAATAACACTTCAATAAATATCGAACAAGCTCCTCTTCTACACACTAAGTTTGAATCTAACAACTACCAAGCTCCAAAATCCTAATGTGACACTGTTGAAGATACCATTCTTAAATAAATCACCCTAGATCTAATCAAAATACAAGGATCTAAGGTAGCTCTTCAAGACACTTCAGATCTTATATCTAACCCTATCTTATCCAAATTTAACCATTACAAATGGTTAGCAACCAAGATATCTGTCATACCTATCCCTTCAACTTCTCCCCCTTACACTATTGACTCTCCCCTACCTTAGAACATATTAGTCCATTATGACACACCTTTTCTCTATGGCCTTATTCCCCTTGTGCATTGTACCTTTTTTCTTGAAGTTACCCTTCTCTTATCAACCCATCCTTATATTGGAACTATGAGACACCATTGATTGTTTCTTAATATTCCCATTCATAACTCCTTCCTTCTTCTCACATCCCACCCCATCCAATGCCTCCTCTTTTCCTTTCATGGAATTTACCCTCTACTTAAGCCAAACACTTACCCACCTCCACTTGGAGAAATCCCTTGGCTTCCTTCTATCCTTCACTCTTTAATGAGTTTTCAAGTCAACCCTTGACCATTCTAAAAATATACCCTTAAAAATGAGGTAATCCTACATTTAGCACATATGTCTTCTATTTCCTTTCCCCTTATGCTCATCTCCATGTCTTGGTCTTCTTCCTTCTTATTTTCTCTTCTCACCTCCCACTCCTTGATTTAGATTTTTTGGGATATTCAATCATGTTAGGACTTTCATTGAGATAATTTTTCCTTAGTAAATATTGGTCGTCATGGTTCCTTCCTTTCCTACTTTTCTCCTACATAAGGTGAAATCTTAGTCAACACATTATTCATAATAAACCTAATGCAATGACTTCCTATAATTTTCATTATTACCTCCTTACTACCTTGCTTTCTTCTCTTAATTAAACTTGTTCTATAATGGAGAAATTAATTTTACATTAATTTCACCCTCTAATTTTTTTAAACTTTTCTTCTTCTCAAACTTGTTGAATCATGTGTTGTTGTTATTGTTTTTTTTCCTTTTTCTTGTTTTCCAGTGAAGGTACATTTTCTATTCATAGATCAAGAAAATCTAACAAAACATGAGAATTCTTTAATTGGTCTGCCACTAGGGAAACCTGACTAGATACAATAGTTATGTTTGGCTATCAACCATATAAACTAGTTACTAATGTTTATCAGAATAACTAGAAAGCTAACATCTAAATCTAGGCCATCAAGGCCAAAATCAAACTTCAAAACTAGAGTCTGAAACCAAAAATTCATAACAATAAACATAAAGAGGAAATGTTTTGGGACTTATAAAACTCTATCACTTCAACTGCAATGGGTTCCTTGTTTCTTCTAAAATGAGCATCTAGTGTTAGGGGGTATGCCAAGGTGAGCTTCCACACAACTGAGTCTTATGTCCAAGAACTACAAAGTACGTCACATGTGTTATTAAACACTAGTATAACCTCTTGTTTAGCCTCATTTCTATCAAATAACACTTTTCCCAACAAGAACTTAGAGCCAATAAATTTCCATGGTATACATATACTTGTTATACCTACCACAGGTATGATTCATGTTAGGTGCCCAATTACCCAAATTTGTTAGAACTTAGCGTCTAAAAGACACTAGTGTTCTCCAAATTTTTTTGCTTAACCTACTCTATTTCAACTTGAATGGGAAGTGAGGTGTGTTCTCTATAGCACTAGGAAGAGCTAGTGACTATCAACTAGGCACATGAGCTTCCCAATGCATGTTCAGAGGTTTCCCCCTTTTGACCTACACTATCTGGAAAGGCATGACTATTGGCAAGGGTGAAGGAGGTTGTGGGGGAAAGTGGGACTTAAAATACAAGGCATGAGGGAAAATAGAAATGGGAGAGGAATGATAGGAAGAGAAAGCCCATTTGTGAGGCCGAAAGGGAGAGCACACAAGAGGATATAACAATAGGGAAATGTTGAAAAACATTGGAAGAATGACAAAAGTAGTTTAAAGAAGAGGGAGTGAAAGAGAAAGGGTTGAATAAAGAATATACATTTCTAGGGAGAGGAGGAGAGGGAACCAAGCTATTGTAGAGCCCCCACATCAAGGTAGAAAGTCGAAGACAAAAAAATCTTTGAAATCCTAGTATATATAGAAAATTGAAATGAATACCTTCCGAGAGATGTTGTTGTTGGGGATCGTTACCCTATAAAGAACCATAATGCCACCAAAGAAGTTGTATTAATTGACAGAGGATTGAAATTCACCTACCAACTAAAACCATAAAATTATATCATTAGCATTTTCCATGTGAGGTGACATTCCTTCATTTTCTGTGCACCTAGAATAGGGCCATTTGACGACCTTGGATTACTAAGAACACAAGCCAGGGATATGCCCAATATCCACCGATTTTCAACATTTAACATTGTGCTATAAATCAAAATTGCCTCCCTTTAACTCCAACAACCAATCATGGTTAAAGTTGGTGGGGGATTAATGCATATGGGGGTCCATATTTCCACATCCCATCCACTAATGCATTGTGGGGTGGTAGTAGTACACCCCCCAACTTGTCGAATGTCAAGCACTCCATTTGGATATTTTTGAATCATATGTTATAACATACTAATTATATGTTATAACATATCCATATGTAATAACATATAATTATAAGTTATAACATCTGTTTTTAAACATCATTTTATATTTATTTTTTATATCATTAAATTTTTTTCTTGTA
>APFE030549592.1:10304-34237 GCA_000404065.3 Pinus taeda | reverse complement strand
ATAATATATAAATATATATATATATAGATAGATAGATAGATAGATAGATAGATAGATAGATAGATAGATAGATAGATAGAGGGGCATGTCTCCTAAGAATTATAGTCCTACTTTAGTCACTGCATTTGATGAGTTTAGTAGGTTATTTATTCAATAAACCATTCATTTTTTAAATGATGTTAGCTATTTTTTTCCACTTATAAACAAATGTTAAGGACATTGTTTTGGCTCCTAAGACATAAAAATTAATAAGTCGTAACCAGTTATATATAATTTAGTAACAAATTTCAAAATTTCAATGATTATTGTTTACATTATAATTAATAGTAATGACAATAATTTAAAATAAAATTATAAATTAGTTGATTTTAATGTATTTTTTTAAATCTTAATAAGATGAGATAAAGTGAAAGATGTGTTTTGTTATTAATTACAAATTGATGTCCTTTTCAAAGTTATAATCTGACCACACTTGCATATTATCTATGGCCTTTTCAAAGTGGGGAAATTAAGTAATAAAAGGTGGTCGCCAGATCGAGCTCACTGAATGTTCAGATCTTGCTTTATCATGTGCCTTTATTCTTCACCTTGCCCAACTCTGTGCCTCAAGTGAAAAGGGAATTTTTTATGTCGATCAAATCATTCTTTAAATTTTAAATAAATTTTTTGTCATTAAAACTAAATAGAAATTCCGAATTGGTTTTCCATGAGTGAGATTGTGAAATCCATAATTAAGTGAAAACATTTACATTAAAATAAAGCAATGGTTGCTGCCAAAAACGATCAATGTTGGATGTGGCCATCTAGTTTTTAAAAAACATATATCCCTCACAATAAATTTTGTATAAAAAATTTGAAGAAAACACCCCTCGCCTTCATCATTCATAATTATGGTCTTTACATAAAATTACATTGTGTTTCTTATCCAGGAAAATTCATACAAACATGCAACAGATGACTTGCCTACTTTGGATGAGGAGGGTGGGCAGGGAGGCTAAGAAAGCTTCCAGTGACGAGTGAAACAAACCAAAGTTCATATGGCACCACACTATAAGAAAACAAAAAACATCATAAAAAATTCAAAACAACATCATAAAAATTTCAAAACAACATCATAAAATTTTCAGAAAAACATAATTAACTTACGAATTTAACGGCTTCCACTCGGCTCAATATACCTCAGCTTCCACTCGGCTCAACAGGCCTCATCTTAAAGTGCTCAACTTCCACTTGGCTCAACAGACCACAGACAGAAATCAACAGCACTCGGCTTCTACTCAGCTCAACAGACCACAGACAGAAATCAATAGCACTCAGCTTCCACTCGGCTCAACAGACGTCATCTTACAATGCTCGACTTCCACTCAGCTCGATAGGCCACAAACATAAATCAACAACATAGAAAACTATGTAGCAATGTCTGACCTGTCATATATATAAACATTTTTTCGTGCGGATAAATAATTTGGCCGAAAACACTAGTTTGGTCGAACAAGTATTTCGCCCGAATTATTTATTTGGTCAAATTTCGTTTAACGATCGGCGTTAGTTTAAATGGCCAAAAGTTCTGTTGAGCATTTGTATAATAGTTTGGCTGAAAAAATAAAAATAAATAAATAAAATTAAAAAAGATTGTTCGGCCAAGAAATTAAGATTGTAAATTTTTTGGGGGCGTTCCTCACAAAAGTGTAACCCATATTCATGTTTTCACCCACCCCTGTATGTTGGAGGTTTCCATCACCATCAACAACACCCAACTAAATATTTAGTATTTTGCACATTATCAACTTGAAAAGTATCATACACGCCTCGAATGAAACCTCCTTTCTTTCCAAAGTTGAATATGCTAACATATTAGACAATGTTAGGCCTAAGTTTGGTATCTTTTGCAAACCCTAGGTTTGTGATATAGCCATTAACTTTCCCCTCTATATTGCACCATTTCCATAACATTAATACTATTTTTTGCATAAGCATGATACTCTTCCTCATTCAAATATGCCTATTTTGCTCCAAATGCAAAACACTACCAATACTTAATGTGCATTGACTTTAAAAATAATCTAAGCATATGATGTTCACACTTGAACAACACTGATAGTGTTAGACTTGCCTTCATTAATTTGCACTTAATCTTAACCCGTAATCTACCCATTAGTACCATTTTTCTACCCATTAGTTCATTAGTTAATTTATTAATTTTCTAAGTAATAAAATCATTTTTAAATAGTAATAGCATAATTCAAAAGCATAATATAGTTAGCAATTAAATATTAACATATAAGACCTCATGTGCGAGATAAACAACTCTTTCCATACAAGAATTTCACTGCTTAATTTATAAATTAAAAGTATACATATCTTCCACTCCTTTATATTCAAATATAAAACATATAAAATAAAAAACACATAATGTTTAACCAACTTATTGGAGTTATAATTAACTAGTAATAATTTAATAAAATAATTGATTAAATATTTAAAATATTTAAAATATTTAATTATTAAGGAGTTTACAATTCTACACTTAGGGATTCAATTAAGTCTCAAAGGTGAAATAGCCCTTCATGCTAATGGACCCATTTAAGCATTTTTCATGAGATATTTGGGAACAATCACTTATACCAACGATTGATGGTCCCAAAAACTATAATTATTACAGTTTCCATGTTTTTTCATTTAATAATGAGGCATTGAATGAAGTTAAGTTAGTCGTCCCCATAATATCATTGCTCACCCTAGCTTACATACTTAATATTAAACAATGAACCAACTTAACATAAGTTGATGCACCCCACATCTTTGCTTTATTAGAAGCATAAGTTGAGGCTCATTTAGCCTAATAACACCCCTCTTTTTTAATTAAGTATATTATGGAGAGCCCTTTACCAGATCTCAAGGTATGTGTATAAAGATGATAATGAGTCGAGAAAGGTAACTTTTAAGTGTAAAAGCATAGGTTGAGGCTTCTCGAGTCTAATAATACCCCTCATTTTTTACATAAGTAGATTGGAGAGGTCTTCACCATGAGATGTCATGGTATTGAAAGTTGAGAATGAATTGTTCAAAAAGTAATATTAAGTTTAAGTTATTGTGAAGCAATATATAAATTATTGTAGATATTCACCCTAAATAATTTATTATAGTCTACATTGTCATTTTTGAATTTTTATTATTTAATTTATATTTTGAATTTTAATTTTGTTTATTATTTTATTATTCAATTATTTAAAAATAATTGAAATAAAAAATAAATAAATGGAAATATTAGTTATATGATTTAATGAAGGAGTCATCTAATGAGGCGGAGGAATTGCCCGGACGGCCAAAAGTGGCCGGAATCGAGGCAAAAAAAAATCTCAAAAAATCTTGTAGAGGTAGTGTTTGTATCGTGTTTTTGATGGTGGAAATGGATTCAGCGCCATCAAAAACTTCTAGAACACTTAAAATTTTGAAGTTTAGCAACTATAACTTGGATTTACAAAAATCCTTGCCGGATTTTCTCTAAATATAACCAGAATTTCTATAACTTTCCGTGCAACTCCTCTGTCTCATTAGACTACGCGTTTAATAAAAGATGTAATTTAGAAAATATGATATCATAGAAATCTAATTAAAAAGCATACTTATATTCTATTATCTTTTATTTAATTATGAAACTATACATACAAAAAAATGAGTATTTATTACAGAGTTTTTTTGACATTGTATTCTAAATGGTTCTTATGTTATG
The DNA here is from genome assembly GCA_000404065.3 of Pinus taeda. Taxonomy (NCBI): domain Eukaryota; kingdom Viridiplantae; phylum Streptophyta; class Pinopsida; order Pinales; family Pinaceae; genus Pinus; species Pinus taeda. The sequence continues at coordinate 30,504 of APFE030549592.1, read as the reverse complement.
CTCTTAAATCTAACTCTTCAATGCTCTACTCAACCATGAGACAATATAATGCTAGAAAGATGGAACCCCCTCTCTTTCTAGTGACCTAGTGTTTAACATAGCTTGATAATGATTTTAGATTAGGGTTTTCACATGTCTCAACAATTTGTTAGTGTTAAATACATAGAGATATTGAAACCCATAAAAGAAAAAAATGTAAATGAATATAGAAATCATATAATTTAATACAAGATATAACTCAGCGAATGTCATATCAGAGAAAACCTAATTAGAAGGTGAGGCTTATACTCTACTCTTTTTTATTTGATTATGGAAATACAAATACAAAGAAAGGGATATTGACTATCGAATTGCCTATGACATTGTTGTCTATATGGTTGTTGCAAATTATCTTTCTCCTTTGTTTTGATCTCAAATCCCACTCCTAGATGTTGTGCTCAACTATGTTTTAATATAATCCTAAAAAGATGGAACCCCTTCTCTTCCTAGTGATGTAGTGTTTAACATAGCTTGGGAACTATTTAAGGTTTAGGGTTTTCACATTGTTCAAGCCACTATTAGTGTTAAGGTTTTGGAACTTTTAAGATCTTCTTGAATGTCCCACGTGACTAACTCCACATATCTAAGTAATGGCGTTGATGCAGCATCCACTTGGTACCACCATGTGAACAAGTTAGCTCAACTTGTGGGAGGCATAGCTTCTACATATGAAATTTGATTAAGGTGATTTTAACATTGTTTGAAAGCTAGAATTGGTGTGTAAAACGACATCAAGAGGTAGAGAGCTATGCTCACAAAATTTTCACCCATTTCATATCCCAAAATAACTTTAGAGGGCTTTAAATTCTAAATCTCAAAATTAAGACATATCATAAAATATGTCACAAAAGATAATTCCTCCAATTTTTCTACCCAAAAATATCAAAATAAATAACAAATTATCTAATAATTCATTTTAAATCAAATAAAAAAATGTTTCATTTCAATTTTTATTTGTAGAATTTATTTGAATGTATATTCAGGTGAAACAAGAATTGGAATGTTTTGTGTAGCATTGTCTTGTTATTCTTAATATGAAAAAGTAAAGTATTTATGTATTCTTAAAATGGAATGTGTGTCACTTTTGTGGTGAGGAGAGGCATATGTATAAAAAGAAATTACATACATAAAGCAAAATGAAAAATAAAGTATTACTTTCCCTTTAAGTTAAGCTATGTGATCAATCAAACAAGGAAAATGGTTTTAGTTTGTTTTGCATATGACAAAAGGTCCTATGAAGACCTATTCGTCCTTTCCATTGTACAAGTAATTGGGCCTTGCAGAGATATCTTTTATGACGGGTACTGGGGCTACGTCCCAAAAGAACTAGTGATGGTTCCAGCATCCAAAAGAATCAACCAAGCTAGTGAATGAGGCTTTAGTATTGTATTAAGTATATAATTAGATATTGAAATTTAATGTATTAAATATACATGAAATAGTTAATCATAAATATTATGTTCGTTGAAATTATTGTAAACATTCCATTCATCATATGATTAATACCAGAGCGGCATTGAGTGTTTGGCGCGGCTATTCAAGCTCACCATCATCCCACCATAATTTCAGGCAATTATAAGCATGAACCTTCTTTAACAACATTAAATTCTTTGCGATGGACAACACTAACATCTCATTGCATCCAACAACATATAGGGTCCTGAGCTTCTTGAGTTGCCCCAACCTTGGAATGCTCCTGAGCATTTTGTATCCAGAAACATCCAATTCCTCCAAAGATATCAACATGTCAAGATGTGGCAGTGGTAGCTCCTCTATTCATACACACTCCCAAACATCCAGACGTTGAAGTTTTAACATACCATAAAGCCCTCCTATTTGCGTCGATTTCCCACATTGTGGCAAATACAAGGAGCGAAGGTTTGGGCAAACACACTCTGAAAATAATACCTCCAATGTTTCTGTAGAAAACCGCTGTAGCATAAATAAGAATTTATCATCGTCATGGAAGGACTCAAACATATTCAACTCTCTACCTGTTTCTCTTTCTTCATCAATCTTTTAAATGGTAGTTCCAGCAAAGGACAACACTCCTTCACTAAATGTAGAGGATTGTTCATCTTTAGAAGTTCTTGCGGCAAGTGTGCACGGTGTGACTTTTGGTGAAGTGTTGACATTGTGAATGGAGGTGTGTCTCGGGTGGAGGCGCCTATGTGTGGCGACTTGGAGGCACGCCCAGGTTGGGCAAACAACACGATTGTGCGACAAGGTGAAAGAATGGTTGGTGAGTTGTGCGACAATCGTGCAGAGTTGCCGACAAGTTAGGCAACGAGTTTTGCCGAAGATTGTAAATTTGGCTAAGTATGAAACTTGGGGTTTCCAAGTATACTTGTAAAGCTTGTAACTTGTAAAAGACTGTATAATATATTATCGGGTAGACTCATTGTTCAAGGAGTTGCCCCTCCCTTTATACTGTGCAATTGTATTCTTCATGTATAATTGCTGATGTTAATGAATATGTATGGGTGTTCATTGGTATAAAAGAAACATTAATAATACTTCGTTGAGAAACACAAAATGAGTAGGACAAATGATTAGGCATAGTCCAAGAACATAAATATTGGTGAAAAGAAAGTGTTAGGTGCTGCCGCAATAGTAGGTTTGAGAACATGACAGTGAGAATGAGGGATCGGTATTATAAGAGAGAGCATTAATAATCAACAGATTTGGAAATAGCTCTTAGCATCCCAGGGTTGCAGTTGGTCACTGTAATTTTTCCCAACAATCGACCCAATTTGCTTTCTCTCTCTCCAAATTAAATGCTTTTGAACAGAATCGACGCAACTTCCTTTGTTTTTCTCGAGAATGAATGCCTCTGAGGAGTGTACTCCACGCATCTTGACGTTGTTTATTTCAGTAAATTATTAATTAGATGACAAGTGAACTCCACCTATCAACATTACCCATATATTAATCAATACATCGCCATCTAAATGCTGAAGAATGTTGGTCCTGTACTGAAGAATGCTGAAGTGTTTTTTAAAGAAAGAAAAAAACGCTCTCATTTCTTGAATCTTCGAGCCTCGCGTTGATTTGCGTTTTATAATATTTCTGTTAATTTTATTTTTTTTTCCAAAACAGCTGGGAAAATGGTGGAGGTCTATTCAGAAAATTGGAATCAATAGTGTCACATAGATAACGAAAAAATTCAAATTAGATTAAGACTAAACATGAGCTGAGCATGTAGATTTGGGCAGCCATACGTCTTTTCCCTAGGAGAATTTATTGATTCTTGACTGCAATGAACACGACATGACTATGTAGACCTGGCCAGCGAGACGTCTATTTCCCGGAAATTTCCATTGCTTGCTGCCCACTTCACTATTCTTTAAATTCTCCCTTTGTCCAGAAGGGAGAGTACATTAATAGCAGTAGCAGCAGCAGAAGCAAAGGAGAATATGGAAATCAAACAAATAAAATGTTTTGTCATTGTTATGATCATGGAAATGGTTTTGGTAATGCTGTTATGGGCAGTGTTTTGGCCCGCAGATTTGTGTCTCCCCAGTGAGCTTATAAATTCATTCAATGCTTCGGACACTCTCATCATGTTCGTGGTATGCAATATTATCATAATTACAATCACTCTCAACTCCCACTTATCGGAATTGCCAGGGAATTCAAATGAAGTTACAGCTTTTGAACTTGCTTATTGTCAGAACAATAAGGTCATATCAGCAGGATCGTTCAGCGAACTCGAAACGCCTAAATCTGAGGACGCCAAGATGAAGTTTATCTTCAGAGCCGAGGACACTGATTCTAAAGCCAAATATTCTCCTAGCAACTTTGGAACAGTGGGTTACTCCAGGGACAATTACATGGGGATTTGTGATGTGGATTTAAAGGATAATTTTCTGTGCACATCAGTACCTCATGAAGTGATCCAGGTTGTGGATGTTCCAGCGGTTATAGAAAGTAAAAATTACAATGAAATGGCTCCCATGATAGACAATGATTTGAAGAGAAGAGTGGAAGAATTTATAGCGAAATTCAAACGTCAATTGTGTCTTGAGAGACAACAGTCTCTGTCTTCATTGTCTTCATTGATGACATTGATCATCCGAGATCTTACCATTTATGTAGTACTTTATTAAATGTAACTATTGTGTCTGGAGGTTTTATGGAAGATCTTGAAGCTTGTACTTAGGAGATGATCTTACCACTCCACATATCCCAGTTCCCTTCATTTTGACCTTTTTAAAAATTATTTGCAAGTTACTCTTTACGTGTTTATTAGACAATTAACTATATTTTAAGGGTAAATGGGCAAACAAGCGTCAATTTTAAACCCTGAGTGGGAGTCTTTATAACCTGATGATGCCATATGGATGCAATTATGTAGAGCACGACAACATGGATGTTTTCATGATACCGTTGAATTGATATGTTAAATAGTGTTTCATTAGCCATCAAACATTTAGTATTAGTTGAATAGTCGGTGATAGTCAATCTTTGAATTGATGTGTGCAATTTCACATTTATAATTAATTATTCTTCATATGTAATGATTAATTATTCTTAATATATGATAATATAGATAACAAAAAATATTTAAAACAAAACAATAAATATGTAGAGGTAGAAAAGCTTCAAGCGGTTGGGTATTAGTTTACAGCGGAGTTGTGGTACAACACATCTTTCTATAATTCACTTTAAAGATATCATTTTTGATCCATCACATTACTTTTTAGACTCTCTAAGTAGTAAAGGATCACATACTACATTAATAGGAGATTCTCAAAATATTATTTTACAACTTGGTTATGGAATAAATTGGGATGAAACAAGAAGTAAATGAACATGATAGTGAAAGTGAATTTGAGGTAGGGGATTGGGTATTTGTGAGAGTACAATGATATAAAAAAATATCTCTTGAGCAACAAAATAAGGACAATAAATTAACACTAAAGTATTATGGCCCTTATTTAAGGTGTTGCAAAGGATTGGAAGTATGGCTTACAAATTAAAGTTGCCTCCATCTTCATGTGTACATCTAGTCTTCTATCATTCTTAAAGAAACAATTTGGTGATAAGATCCCAATCCAAACTATTTTAGCAAAGATTATTGGAGATGAGTATTAAGCAAAATAGAACTAGAAAAAATCCTACAAAATATTACTAGGAACAATCCTTCAAATAAGGATTATTAGGAAGTTGAGAGATCAAGTAATTATTGATACCTCGTAAAATGTAAGAACCTACGAGTGGAAGAGGTGACATGGGAAGATGAGTTGTTCATGCAGAAACACACGCAGATAGTCAAGTGTTAGGATTATGCTTATTTGAAGGGGACGAGCATGTTAAGCCCTATATAATTTCCATGTTAACCATAAAATCCTTTATTAAGCCATATATATTGAGTGATTATATTTATATTGTTAGATTTTTATGTAGGCTATAATCTTTCATTGCAACATTTTGTTATGATTGTATCTTTTGTCTCCTATATACTAAGGATACCTAGTCCTAGGACAACTCAAACATTACATTCATTGTAAAAGGATGCTTTACAATGAATGTGATATATAAGGCCATATAATAGTATATTGCATCGTACAACTTTGTATTCTTCACTCTCTTTTACTAGCCTAGACCTCACACTTCTCTTATATACACACTATGTTCACATGTGTGTTCTCAAATGTACCGACACACTCTCACTGTGCTTTCTATTTTGTCTCCTATTGAACTATATATTTGTAGTTGTCCACTGCTCTCGCATAGTTTTCATATTTACTTCAATCATGTTCTCTCCACATGGTGATGCTTCTCTTACACATGTGCTCACCACACTCATTCTTTCTGATGGCATATATGCTCTATCATATTCTATGATCACCACACAACATCCTTTAACTACCTATTCATATTTATAATATGTTGCATGATCTTATTCTCCTTTGGGTCATTATCGACACCTTTTCTTACCTGAGCACTTTATCTTTCACAAGTATTTTGGCTCATGATCATGAGTTGTGACTCTTACCCAAACATCTCAAACATTGGTCTATTTCACTTCTATCCTTTCCAAACACATTGATGATCTTATCGAAATTGAACTCTTAGGGCCAAATTAAATGTTCCCAATGACCATATGTTGTAATCGATGTCTTTAACACATCAGGCATTGACAGATCAAGTCTACTCCTTTCTTTATAAATATAATAAGCTTGTGTATCGTGACTGATGCCTTCAGACTTGAAGCTCTTAAGAACTATCGCTTAGCACCTCACAGCTGGGGGTTGTGACCTAGAGCTAGAACCATGGTCTTATACTATTAATGATTTTAGCCATCTTCAACTAATACAGAATTCCCTATTGCTTCGAGACTTCACACCTTATATATATTTATTCTTGATCCATTTTAACACTTAAGTGCTCCAATGACCTGGTGTTCCAATATGGGACCAACTTTGTTTGGCATTTTTCTTATTAGATCAGTTGGATTATTCCATTGTTATTTCCCTTTCAACACTATGGTTTTCCAATAGTCCGCAACCCAATATGGGAACCACAATGTCCACAACATCTACCCCATCGCCTGCCATTGTGCCTTCTAACAACGCAAGGAAATAAGAGCTTCAAGGGATTGAAAATTAGCTAAGTGTTGGCCAGAGTCAATCAGTCAAGTAGAGAGATAGACTATACATTTGCAAGTTGTGCTCATGCTTAAGCAAGCATATGTATTCATCTTAATTCTTTAAATAATGAAATACATATAGGAAGAGGTTTTGAGTACATGATTTCCCTTAGATAAATCTTTGTGCATGTGTGATGCTTCCTTTTTCATGTCTATGATTTTAGTTCTAGATTGTGAATTAACTTCCGCAGAGCAATAGAGTAGCTTCGAGTCTTGCGATTTAGAAAATTTCATGACTAGTTTCAAATCTATAGCCTAATTTCTACATGGTATCACAGTAGGTTTCACATTAGAGTAGGGAATTCGAAGTTGGTTCTCAGAGGTCTGAATTTGGAGATCATTGTTGCAAGTTTTCTTCAGGACTGAGAAGATGGCTTTTAATGGACTAAGGCTAGAGTATGCCTTGGAAGGCACCTCAAATTTTGTTGCATGGAAGGACTTCATGGAGGTAGTATTGGATGACCATGGGTTGCTAGAATACATGAAGAAAAATGTGGAAAAACCTCAAGAATATGATGCCTAGAACCTGTCTCAGTGGAGGAAAGATGTAGCCAAGGCGAGGAGAATCATTTTGGTGGCAGTATGGGATCATATTTTCTCTAATATCCATGGAAAAGAAACTCCATTCACGATGTGGTAAGCACTAAAAAAGTTTTTCAAGAATAGTATTAACCACACGAAGCTCGCGCTCAAGGATAAACTTCGAAGTATCAAGAATAGGCCGTGGCTCGATCCTGATTGTGATTGCGATATCACATATCATAAGTCGGAGGAGGAACGAGTACTTAAGAATTGGCCCCCAGCGAAACTAGGTTGCGATGCGAGATAATCATGTTCGCATATCACACAAGTACCATGCCAATATACATGTTACCGATGGACTCCACTGATTGCGATTTGCGGCAGGATCCAAATGCGATATTTTATAAATTGCATTCTATTATCCCAGTAGGTCTGTGATCATCACAGAGCATGGTTCTTCTATTCCCTGGATGCCATATTCATGTTTTATATTCCTGGAGGGTCCGCCATATCACAGAGTGCCTATTGTTTGGGCCTAGGATTGTTCGTCGATGCTTGGAAATGTTGATAGTCTTGCCGCTGGTTTAAACACACAGTTCAAAGAATTTGCCATGTTTGTAAGGGTTTTTGCCACATACTATTCAGGGGCCTGAGAACCTCTATGGAATATGCCTGCTCGCTTAAATTAGCCTATTGTGTGAACTTCTCAGGTATTGAGGGATTGTCGCCATGCTTATAAAAGGCAATTTGTCTGTCGGAAGAGGGTAGAGAGAATCAACAGAATAGTTTAGAAGTATTGTACAATAGACCCTGCCTTAGCAGTAGGCCGAGACCTCGCCTAGAGTAGCAGGGAGGTTATGAGAAGTTGCAGAAGGCATGATTATCCAAATTGGGCGTTTGGATAGACGTTTTTGCCATATGTTTTGCTAAGAGTTCAGAGGTTTTGTTTGTTTCTGAAGGTGGGCTCTCCATTCTTTGTCCATCTTCCAACTTCAAGGTATAAGGATTGTAAATAATGTTACTTGTACTTTTATTTCTTTTTATGACACTTAATGAATGAAGGCCTCCCCACTATTGAGAAGGGCCCGGAGACATAGTCCAAATTGGACAAACTCTGTAATTAAATCATTGTGTCATGGTTTGTGTGTTATTCTACTTATTTCTACATTGTTTCCATTATTTTAAGTTCCATGGTTAATTAACTCTGTTATATGTGATTCTGATGCATCTGTAAGTAAACGATCTTAGATCAAGTTTGGTATTAAAGCAGGTCTTTGTAGATGTGAATTGCATGAGTTTATGCTAACCTGGAACAAGTTGCAAAAATAAGAAGGAATGCTTGAGTCCTTTAATCCTAAAGCAGGACGTGCACAGGGAAGAAGAAACATTGCCAATGAAGAAGCTCGTTGGGAACAGGAACAAAATTTCTAAAAGGTATCCTATAATATAGAAGGGAAGTAGACAAGTTGTTCGCATACTATGAGAAGGTGCTTGGGCATGAGAAGAAGGATTTTAATGACCATGGGTCAGCAAATCATGAAGATGGTGGAGAAGAGCCTCCTCCATCTCCTTCTTCAGGTGATGGTTCTCATCACTCTAATCAAAATTCCAAGCAGACATCTAAGAAATCGTTCTTCAAGTTAGATGTAAAGTTTGACCTGCCCATGTACAATGGAGAATGTAGTGCAGAAAAACTTAATATCTGGATAAGATACGTTAGATGCACATGGAATGTGGATAGCCAAGTAAGGTAAAGCACAAATACATTTTCTATTAACAAATGATATACATTTATAATACATGGGAGTGACCATTGGATTCTGTAACAACCTCCATCGTAAATGTACATATAAAAAAAATAATAGGAACAGAAGTACAATAAACATATCGGACATCAAAATCCATATATATATCAATACATTTGCACATGAAAATCAAGGGAATGAATTTTTCATTAATAAATGCAGTGAACTAACAGGGGATGGGACTACCACATTCTACCTTACCATCGATTGGATGAGCCAAGTCTCTCTTCAGCCAATCACCCTCATGCCATATTCCAAGCATGAATGTGGGATCCCAGAGAACACATCAATCAAAACTCATCCAGGGATTCCAGAGGCCACCCACCTCAACCCATCAAACAATGGTTCCACCTCATGGTCGGACATCACAAAAAACCATATTCAGATTGGTCTCCATCCAAGCCTTCTAGGGCTTCTAGAGTGCTTTTCCAGCAAAGGCTTCTAGAATTAGTAACTCCACGAACATCTTATATAGGGCTTCGAGAGAATTTGTCCAACCAAGGCTTCTCGGACTAGTAACTCAACCCACCAAGGGCTTCCAAAACATCTGTCCAACCAGGGCTTCTAGGACTAGTAACTCGGCCCAAGCTATTACAGGGCTTCCGGAGCATTTGTTCAACCAGGGCTTCTAAGACTAATAACTCAACCCAAGCTAAGGAAACATGAGAACCAACCAAAACAAATCAATGAAAGTAAACCCACAATCACCATGCTATCTAGTAAATGGCAAGGCTACGAAATCCACTATTGATCTAGGCAATTCTCCATGCCAATGATAGTTTACAACCAAGAAACCACATGCATGTGCTATGCATGCCAAACCTAGTGAAGAAATCATACATGCAACTCGGTACCTACAAGCAATATGAGTCGTTGCTGACGTCGATGCCCTCTTGCGCTTTCCTGATCTTCCTTTTCCTTCTTGCTCCAAGAATCGAAGTATGCCACACCCTTCAAGTGTTCACCAAGGAAACTCTAAGTATCCAAGAGTATGAGAGAGACAGAATAATAAGAGAGCTCCCAAAACCTCTATTTTCTTCATTTTCCATTATTTTCCTTCATTTTCCTCCTCACATGCAACATGTGACATTTCACCTCCTTTCTCTCCTAATTTCCATTATTTTCCTTCATTCTCCTCCTCACATGAAACCTGTGACCTTTCACCTCCTTTTTCGCCTAGTTTCCATTATTTTCATAAAGAAATGTGTCAAAATACGTTTTTGCCTCTTTAATGCCTTAGTCGTTCCCTTTGCTAATTTCATTTACCATAAACAAACAAATGAACACACACTAGTATGTCCTACCCACCATTCATCTTGGAATACGTGTCCCATCATCCGTGGTATTTATATATTTTTACATGGGATTTTCGCCAATGCTATTACAGAACCCTCCCCCTTGGGGGAACACCATCCTCGGTGTTCAATGACACCTATAACCAACATCACTGCTGAAAACAAAACATACTGCCCATGGAGCTTTATAACACAACTCGTTGCAGTATTTACAATGAAATATCTGCTCAAAATAAAAATAAAAATAAAAAAAAAATCATGACAACATGACAACATACCGCATAATGGAGCTTTATAACATAGCTCATTACAGTATTTACAATAACCACATATAAACATATTCACATATGCATATTTTCTCAACGAGCAAATAAAATAATGTGATGCCTACATCCGCAAAAAGGGAATCTAGAGTCTCACACCTCTAGCCTCAAAGTAATATTAGTATCCACCTCCTTCCTAGGAAGTCCATAATCCACTACAAAGTCAAATCTGCATCCAATGTCTGGCACTATAATATTGTGCCACTTGTCTTCTCAGTGAATAATTACTAGCTCATTGTTCTAGGGCACACTCCCAATGTGCATCTGATTCCATCTGGAAATGCTAATGACCAAAACAAATCCATCTGTGACCTTCCCTTCTCTGCTATATAATCCCTTGGGAATCTGGTCATCCCTTTCATGCAGTCACTCACCTTCCAAGTTCTGTTGGAACTCCCATCCTGGGGAGTCCATCCCTTGGCAAGGCTTCCTCGCATCAGACGATACAACAATCAAGGCATATCCCTACCTTAAAAGCATTGTACCGGTCATATCATGCTCATGGAAATCAATGGACACTATTGGGTACCAGTGTCGCACAATGGCCCTACTCCTGAATACTTTACCAACACGTTGTTGCATGTTCCAATTTCTTTTGTTGTTCTTGCTAATTCCTGCAATCGATTTCAACCACTCAACTGGGCATGTTCATGTTTCATGTACCAAGAACATAACTTCCATTAGATTCAAAATAAATTGAAATAACTTCAAATCACACCTCATTGGTAGTTCATCAATAAGGTACACTTGGAATCATGTTCACTTCCTGTCACAAGAAGTCAATCTAGCATCTTTGACCAAATCAACATGTATAAAAATATCACATTAAGTTAGCTCAAACACAACCATAATAGATCAAAATCATAAATCACATGTAACCATCATAAACCATAATCATAATTCACATGTAATCATCATATACCAGAATCATAAATCATATGCATAATAAAACTGAAATACAATACTAGTACCTATCCTTCATCGATCCTTACTTCTGCCTTTGTTCTTTTGTATAGATACTAGATCAGTTGCCACATCCAACAATCACCTAGTTCCTTATTCTCTACCAGGTGCACATATGCACAGTGTGCATCACACACATACAACCACACTTGACACACAACAACATGCAATTTTATGCACCTACACCTGACGTACAATGCATACACCTACATCTAGTGTACAACAAAGTGCATCCATCTATACCCACTATGCAATACCACCCAATACATGTACTTACACATAGCACAACACAACCAGTACACACGACGCAATACCATGACTACATGATGCACATACAGAATACCACATGCCCTCAACACAACATGTATGACATGCACACAATACCACACCTGCACCAGTACCATATGTACAACATGTACACTATACCACCTACACATCATGTGCACAAAATCACATGTACACAGCACCACCTGCACAACATGTACATAATGTCAAATGTACACTACGCCATTGTATAATGTGTACAAAATATCACACATACACAGTACCACACGCACGATGTGTACGTGACACCATATGTACATAACATCACATGCATGACATGTACATAGCATCGCATGCTCATAGCACCTAATGTACAACATGTACACAACACCACATGCTCACATCACCATGTGTACAATCATGCACACAACATCATATGTACCACATGTACATAGCATTGCATATCCAACACGTATATAGCATCCTCCATACACAACACTGCATATCCAACATGCACAGAGCACCATATGCACACACACTGCATATACATCATGAACATAGTACAATATGTATAAAACACCCCATATGAAATATTCACACAACTCTATTTGTACCATCATGTACAAAACATTGCATAAATAACATGTACTCATGTTGTGTATACACAACACCACAAGTGCACACATCATAGATGCAACATGTACAACATATACAACGTATGCACAACAATAGTACCACACATCCAAAACCACATTGTCCTTACCAAGAAACCCTGCTTCTGGTATCTCATCCATGCTTATCCTAGCATGCTGCAGACCACACTTCTTTCACTTGGATGATTTATCCTTCAACATTACCTGTCATAACATAAACATAGGCATAATACAAGTATACAATACCAAATCATATCCACATGATACTGACCTCGTATATTTTTCGTGACTACTCTTCCCAACTGATTCCTTGTAGACTAGGAACCTCTTCATGTCATTCTCCTACATAAGAAAACATTCCTCCACAAGAATGATCCCTGACAACCCTATTAGATAGTAACATAGATACATGGATACATACATACATATATAAACGTTAGAATAAAACAATCATGATCCTGTCAGACAGCAACATACGTACATGCATATATATTCATTAGCATAAAACAATCATGGTCATGTCAGACAATAACATTCATACATACATATTCTGTATACGTATATAAACATCACAAAATCATGATCATAACGTAACTACCAGATAACATAAGGTCTAGGTTAAGATAACTTCCTCATTTATGCAACACATGCGCAACATTGAGAACAATAGTTGCCAACATAGCCAAGGCATATGACGCCTCAAATCCATTTACTTTACCTTTTCCTATTACCCTCTCATGACTATACTACTATTGTCCATTTACCACAATGGACCCAGCCAGTCCAACCGAATGGCATAGCCTTACCTTCCATTGTGCTTACTCATGCATAGAGCTTCATTTGAATCTTACATTGCCTTTCAAGTACCACACAACTCTCCTCGAGCTACATTATCTTTCCTCTTTCCCAACCAATTCCCAAGACTCAAAACATTCTATAGAAGACAAGAAACAAACAAGAAAAAGACCATAAAAACCAATAACAACATGACTCTGCAAACAATGTGTAATTGCCATACACTAGACATAAACAAAGCCACAAATCAAGCTCAACAATTCACAAAAGACCAAAATTACAAGACTAACAACAAACACCATGACTCAATCCTTGTGATTCCAAGGGAAAGCTCAACCCGAGCCTTCTTCAAGATTTCATGGCAACCTCTCTTTCCATGCAACTCCCTACATCATGCTCATAGATGTCAACCACATGTTCCAAATATCAAGAAAATCATATTTATCAATTTGAATAAACTTTTAGAAGACAATCATGTCATAATCCATAGTCATCTCATAGTCATCAGTCATAATACTACAACTATCACCTTCTATACTCAAGTACATATCAACTGTCTCAAGACATATATTTTAGTACAATCATCTTAAAACAAGATCATTTGAACACATACTCATATTATCCAATTCATCAAACATTCATAACATGTTAAATAAATCAACTAGATGACATAATCAACAGTCAAGCACCAAATATATGACATAAGCAACTGATACCTTAATGTATCTTAGGAGATGTGATCTTATCTGCACATTCAATCTAGTTAGAATGATAAAACTTTATAATACATGAGCAAAAGCACTCATAAGATCATGATATCCATAAAAATATCTAACTAACATGTTCATATCATAAACTCATACAACAATTATCATTCATACATATGCAAAGTCAATCTAGATTAGTATGACACCATTTCATGAATATGTCGGTTCATACCTGAATATCGCAACCATAACCATCTGCATAGGTCAAACCAATAACACAATACATATAACATCAATATCTTCAAGGCAATGAACATAACCATCATGCATATGACCAATCCAAATTATAACATCAATATCTCAATGAAATGACCGTAATCATCAAGTTAATATCATATAACAACAATAAGCTATATAGCATACTCATCAACAACATACAACATAATCATCACGTTATCTAATATAAAACAACAATAGAAATGCATACAACTACAGGTTACTATCGTTCTTGACTATCTGAGACATGTTCATATAACCACACTAATCATCTAACATCTATCATGAATGTAACCATAACATCAAATACATGTTCATAAATCTAATGTACATAAACCTAATGCATATAATATTCCTTAACTTACATACCTGCATGCCAAACATACACTACCTGTATGACGATCTTCTCTTATCACGAAGTCTAATGTTGCAGCCTCATTATGATGATCTGCATCCCTTGCTATATCTCAACTAGCTCATTAGCATCATAACAACCAATAGCATCATGATGACGTAAATTGCATACAATGACTTCACAAAGCATGTTTGACCTACTATTCAAACTATAACCAAGACCATACATGCATAAAAACTGCATATAGACATATAACACATGAGTGCAAAACCCTACACACACAATTCTAGCTAGAGTCTAGTCATCAATGCATGATCATATTAACTACACAAACCATGACCTCATGCATGACAACAACCATTACTCCATTGTTCACATTGTCACATGCAACCAAAAGTATGCATAAGCAATGCCAAACCAACTACCAATACCCATAACCGCATGTAGTCAAACATAATCGATCAGTTATTTTAAGCAACCTACAAGGCTGATGCATGTAATCAAAATATTAAAAAATGTAACCTAACATACAAGGATGTAAGTAGGTATCATGAAATCAACATGTAAGCAACATATAATTCATACACAATCAGTGACATGTTCCAAAAATCACAACATTGTGTCTATTAATATGAAATCAACATTCACCAATACTAACAACCTATAAGCATACCCCCTTACTATCCATGGTCCACACTAAGGTAGAAGGAGGAAGCTACTATAATGGATCAATCTCCAATGTGCAATTATGGAAATGGGATCTCCAAAGATCTACTAAATTTAACCACATTTGAAAAGAAATTGATTTTATTTCTCATACATTTGTATGAGACTAAGTCAAAACATTTCACTTATTCCACTTGTAACATAATCGCTAGAAACATGCCACTTTTCCATTTCCTTTCATGCAACTTTTCAAATTCCTTTCATGCAACCTTTCAAATTCCTTACATGCAACTCTTCAAATTATTTTCCTGCAAATAGGCATAGATCATATACATCCATATTATCATACCACAATACTATCCCATCTAAAAAATAACATTTTCTTCAAACAACTACCATACTTTTACATTTTCTTCAAACAACTACTATACTATTACATTTGCATGTAAGCATTTCTTCAAACACTTTACATGCAAACTAATATAGAAAACTATTTGCATACAAGTAAGAATATATCAACTACAATAATATTATTACACATCGATACTATCCCCGGCGACAAACAACATACTCATTGGGGCATTTTTATCAAACAATTTGTATGCAATTAATCATTTAACATTTAACCATTTCATCAAACACTTTGCATGCAAACTAATATAGTGAATGATTCAATGCATATATCTTAAATTATAGTAGTACAAATTATGGAAACTGAACCATATGATTAGTGTATTTTCCCTCACTATGGTTCAAGTTTCAACTTTTGAGATTTCATAGATGAAAACTTATAACAAAAATACCAACACAATCATATTTGGTGCACAAGTCTAGGAGTATCCATAAATCTCGAATTCCACTGGTCATATATCCTAAAATATAGTGAATAAATGTCTGGAAATTTTACCACACTATCAGTGGGATTTCCTCTCATTATGGAAAAATTTCAGCTCTTGAGAGTGCCCAGAAGAAACATTATAATAACAATGTCAGTGTGACCTATTTTAGGCCTGATTTTAGGAGCATTCAAAAGGCTCGACTCGCTCTACTCATATCTCACAAAATGTTGCGACCCAATATCTAAAATTTCTACCACATAATCAGTGGTATGTCCCCTCAACATGGAAAATTTTTCATCTTCTAAAAGCCTACATAAGATGTGTTATTGCAGAAATTCCAACATGATCTGTTTAAAGGTGCATTTAGGAATGCCATCTTCTTTAGATCGTACTTCCTAAATTATTTTGAACAAATATCTGAAATTTGTACCACGTTATTAGTGGTATTTACCTTCAAAATGGACAAATTTTGAACTCCTAATATGCCACAAAAGAAATGTTATAACAGATATGACATAAAGGTCTAAAATTTACCTTTGCTCTTCATTTCACCTATGATAGAGCCCATCCAGTCCAAGTGTTTGAACTTGGAAGCTTTGATACCACTCTGTAACACCTTCCAAGGTAAATGTACATATAAAAAACATAATAGGAACAGAAGTACAATAAACATATCAGCCATCAAAATCCATATATATATATATATAGAAATATATATATATATATATATATATATATATATATAATATATATATAATAATATATATATATATAGATATATATATATCAGTTCTTTCCACATGAAAATCAAGGGAATGAATTTTTCATTAACAAATGCAATGAACCAACTAGTGATGAGACTACCACATTCCACCCGACCATAGATTGGCTGAGACAAGTCTCTCTTCAGCCAATCACCCCTGTGCCATATTCCAAACATGAATGTGGGATCCCAGAGAACACATCAATCAAAACTCATCCATGTCTTCTAGAGGCCACCCACCTCAACCCATCAAGCAGTGATTCCACCTCACGGTCGGACATCACCAAAAAACATAATCAGATTTGTCTCCATCCAAGCCTTGCAGGGTTTCGAGAGCTTTCTTCCAACTAAGGCTTCTAGAACTAGTAACTCCACCCAAATATTATACAGGAATTCCAGAGTGTTTTTCCAACCAACGCTTCTAGGGCTAGTAATTCAACCCACCAAGCGCTTTTAGAGCATTTTTCCAACCAGGGCTTCCAGGACTAGTAACTCAACCTAATATGCTACAGGGCTTCTAGAGCGTTTGTTCAACCAAAGCTTCCAGGACTGATAACTCAACCCAAGATAAGGAAACATGAGAACCAACCAAAATAAAACAATGAAAGTAAACCCACAATCACCATGTCTATCCAAGAAATGGTCAGGCTAGGAAATCCACTATCGATCCAGGAAATACTCCATGCCAGTGACAGATCACAACCAAGAAACCACATGCATGTGTAATGCATGCCAAAACTAGCGAAGAAATCATACATGCAACTCAGTACCTGCAAGAAATATGATTTAATTATTGATGTTGATAACCTCTTATGCTTTCTTGATCTTCCTTTTCCTTCTTGATCCAAGAATCCAAGTATACCACACCCTCCAAGAATGTTCCAAGAAAAATCTAAGTATCCAAGAGTATGAGTGAGAGAGAATAATGAGATAGCTCCCAACACTGAATTGACAAAAGATTCACACTGAAGAGAAGAAGCTTGTCAACTAATCCTTAGAAGTCTTTTTATGAATGAGGTCTCTATTTTCTTCATTTTCCATTATTTTCCTTCATTTTCTTCCTCACATGCAACTTGTGACCTTTCACCTCCTTTCACTCCTAATTTCCATTATTTTCCTTCATTTTCCTCCTCACATGCAACCTGTGACCTTTCACCTCCTTTTTCTCCTATTTTCCATTATTTTCATAAATAAATGTGCCAAAATACCTTTTTGCCTCTTTAATTCCTTATCGATTGCCTTTGCCAATTTCCTTAACCATAAACAAACAAATGAACATCCACTAGGATGTCTTGCCCACCATTTAGCTTGGAATACGTGTACCATCAACCGCAGTATTTATATGTTTTTACATGGAATTTTCACCATGGCTATTACATATTCCATATTCCAAGGTCTATTGGACTCCCTTTGATGGTTTATCTTCCACACCATAACCCTTAGAGGATTAGGTGTCCAACATTCCTCCCTTAATCCAAAGCGTTACTTATGAGTCCAAGAAGAGAGTTGTAATACAAAAGGTGCAAAAATGCATGGTAGTACTAGGTTGAATGTGCTCTCTGAAATGTTGGTATAAAGGGAGGTGATTTAAGGATGACCACCAACACTGGAATGCTTAGTGTAGTTCCCGGAAGAGTTCCAAGTCTGGGAAGAAGCTGAGGTATTCTGCTAGAGGAATTGCTCCTGATGTTTTGAAAAGGGAAACCTTCAACCTTAAAAGTGAGGTCTCACCCCGCATAAAAAGGGATAACCTTAACTAGAAAAGGGAGGTCTCAACTGTAGGTTTTAGCCCCATACAGAGATTACCTGCATACGAATTTTAGAACATAGAAAATAAGCAATGCGAGAGCATAACACATAAAACACATATACACATAGATTTCCCCTGGATCCCAAAACTGGGACTACCAGATTGATTTTTCAATATATTCCTTTCAATGTTACAATATATATTTATACATGCTGAAGCATCCAATACCATGGACCCAAAAACCATCGCGTCCAAAACCATGGACCTAAAACCATCGCGTCCAAAACCATGTGCAAAAATCATGCAAAAAACCATAGGTAGGTCCGCCCAACCTAATATAGGGTGAAAAAAGAAAAATTTTCCAGGGCACTACCCCAAACCCCATAGAGGGGGGTTACCTGCACCCCTCAAACCCCCTATGATCCCCTGCTACGCAATCGGCACTCCGCGCCCCCCTCTAACCCCCCAGTTAACTACGTGGGCTAGTCGTGGAAAGAATATAACACAACCCAACATTCTCCCACTTGTTGTTTTCTTTCCACATGGAGTCACAAGAGAGCTTAGTCATTTATCCGGCCTTGCAATGCCCATTGTTTCTCTACACCAAGAGAAATTCTCATAGCTCATATATTTTTTCAATGCATTTGCAGTATTATTCAAAGTGTCCACCTTTACCAGCAACACCTTTTTGTCTTCTATCATATCCCTCACAAAGTGATATTGAGCATTAATGTGCTTTGTCTTTGAATGATATGCAGGGTTCCTTGCCAAGAAAATTTCACTTTGGCTATCACATTCTCTCCTTATAGCTCCTTGTACTAACCCCATACTTGAACACAATCTCTGAAACCAAACTGCTTCCTTGCTTGCATGAGTGGCTGCCATGTATTCTGCCTCTATAGTTGATAATGCCACTACATATTGTTTCTTACTCATCCAACTGACTCCACCTCCAAATAGGTTAAACACATACCCACTTGTATATCTTCTCTGATCCAGATCCCTAGCCCAGTCTGCATCAACAAAGCCATGAATATCCAACACTTTTTCCAATCCTGGTCTTCCTTGGTAGCACAAACCATAATCACTAGTGCCACACAAATACTTGAAAACCCCCTTCATTGTTTTCTAGTGCTCCTTCCTTGGTTTTGACATAAACCTGCTCAATACTCCCACTACATGTGCAATGTATGGTCTAGTACAGACCATTGCATACATCAGGCTACCGACTGCACTTACATATGGAACACGGGACATGTCCTCTTCCTCTTCTTGTTTCTTGGGACACTATTCAGCAGATAACCTCACACCTACGAGAATAGGAACCTTCACTGGTTTACTATCCTGGATATTAAACCTCTGTAGTATTGTCTCGACACACTTCCTCTGGTTTAACCAGAGCTTCCTCTTTTCCCAGCTTCTTTTAATTTCCATGCCCAAAATATAGTTTGCAGCACCAAGATATTTCATGTTGAATTTGGAGGACAATTGGGTCTTCAAATCATGGATAATTTCTTTGTCATTTCCAAC